>PISX010005970.1:0-102040 GCA_004024625.1 Mellivora capensis
CTCTGTCTCTGTAGCCGGCTTCCCGCTCCGATACCTGCTAGCTCTGCGACACTCAGACACCCTTCTGTGACCCTGCGGGACCTGGGGCCACGCTGACCCCACGTGGGCTTCACCCCGGTTTAGCCTCTGGAGCGATGTCCCTCCGTGGAGCAGACTTTTAAAAGTCCCGATTTAGTGCTCCGTGGCTCCGCCGCTTGCCAGGAGCCGGCCCCTCCCCCACGGTCTATTCTCCCGTCGCTTTCGATTCACTTCTCCGCCGGTCCTACCTTTCAGAAAGTGGTCGATTTCCTGTTTCCAGAATTGCTGTTCTTCCTCTCTTCGATCTCCCGTTGGATTTGTAGGTGTTCGCAATGTTTTGATAAGCTATCTAGCTGATCTCCTGCTACCTGATGTCGTTTCAGCTGCTACTTCTCTGCCATCTTGCTCCTCCTCCTCAATTACATTTGGGCAGCGCTACTGGGGCTCCAACTCTGGCCGCCGCCATCCACACCGGAGGAGGAGAGGGAGGAGGAGGACTTCCAAACCTTTTTTTATTCCAGAATATTCTCTAGAAATATGGATAAGAGGTATACTAATAAAAATAGTGTAGATTTTCGTCTATAAAATCCAAGTTATCTGGAATTCCCCTTGGCCTCATAGTCTCTTGTGTTTTGGGTAATTTAGTGCATTTTCACATCTCAGTCTAGCTATTTACTTAGCCTTTCCCACCTGCTTCTTTAGTGGATGATAATATTACTTGCTCTGTCTGTAGAGTTACTACTATGTAACACCCAACTCTCCTAATAACCCTCAAATCTCAGTGGCTTAACTCAATGGAGGTTTATTTGTTGCTCAAACTAGATTGCCCAATGTAGGTTGGAGGAAGAATCTGTTCATTTTAGCCATTCAGGGATCCGGGCTCCTGAGACCCCACTTATTTCCATGTGTTTCCATGCTTCCACTGTGATCCCAGTGGAGGGAGTAAGGAGGCGAAATAGAACAGATTATAAAGCTAAAAAGAAACTCACATCACTTCTACCCATGTTTCTTCAGCCAAAGCAAATCACATAGTTACATCTCACTTCAAAGTATCAGAAGAAGTTTTTGTAAATAACCCTCATGACCTTCACATGGAGGCAAGATTACCTTCCCTCTTGCACTGTAGTCTTAGCTGCATAGACACTGGCCTTTAAATATAGCTTCTGATCAAATTAATATATACCATGAACCATTTAAAATACATCAACTCTTGATTTGAATATGGAATTTTTTCTCAACATTCAATTGCTTTACTAAGCATGCTTTATGCTCAGGGACATAAAAATATGAATGAAGTATGGAAATTATCCAAAAGTATTTGGTGCTGGCAGAGAGCCTCTTAGCACTGTGAATGCATATGGGAAACTTTCCCCCTATCTCCATTGCTTACAATATGTGTATAATTGCCATGGATATTTTTGGATTATTTTTATAGAAATAGTTTAAATGGTTATAGACTTACAGTTATTATGAAGAAGAAAATGAACTAATTATTCTCAATGAGTTAAAGTGAGGATAAATTGCATCAAATTTAGGTGATGATCTACCTTTCATCCCTGTAAAATGAAGAATCATAAGCTATGCACCTTTTAACTGAATCTCTTCATGGAAAATGAATAGGGCATGGCAGAGTCAATCTGTTAATTTCAGCTGTATTAACCAGCCATGAGAATTCCTGCACGGCCTCTCAGAGTCAATATAAATCAGGACGATGACCTTAATGAACAGATTGTCCACCAGTTAGTGGGGTTTGCTGAAGTGTAAAGGCAAAGATTGTGTTTTGTGTGTTTAGAAGATAATTATTTTTCTAATTTATCTCATTATCTCATTTGATAATGTATTTAAAGACATACTGTAAATTCTCTTAGAGAGGAGATGAAAATTACAAGCCAAGAACTTCTAGCTAATGATGAGCAAAGCAAAAGTACAAAAACAGGCAAACTTAAAAAGTTGACAACTTTAAAACTAAGTAAACATTTTAGTTTTAATTTTTACTATTATTAAATAATCTTAGGATTTTTAACAACTTAAGAAAAATTCCATTTTAACAATGTTTATGTATTTGAAAACATTTTTAATTTTTTTTCATCTAATTACTATAAAGCATTGGTTATGGTAAATTTCTAATGGTATATCACAAATACTTGTGTGAATGATGAGAACCTCGCATTTTGGGGGAAAAAAAAATTCCCAAACTATCATTTCAGTTTCAAGAAAAACCCAAAGGGCCATCTTCTAACTTCTAGCAATATGGTCTGAAATGTAAATCTTTATCATCTCTATACTGGAATATTGTCTAACTCCCTAAGTGGTCTCCCTGTTTCTATCCTTTCCTCCCTTTGGTTTATTTTCAACATTGCAGCCAGCATCTTTCTGATAAAATGTTAAGTCATAACATGTAATTACTTTTTTGTTTAAGATTTTATTTATTCACTTGACAGAGAGAGATAACCCACAAACGGGCATAGTGACAGTCAGAGAGAGAGGGAGAAGCAGGCTACCCGCAGAGCCTGATGTGGGATTTGATCCCAGGACCGCAGGATCATGACCCAAGCCAAAGGCAGTTACTTAACCAACTGAGCCACCCAGGTGCCCCCTTCATAAAATGTAATTTCATGGTTCAAATTTCATGGCTTTCCAATGGTTCCCATTTCAATCAAAGAAAACTGACGTCCTCCCAATGATAAGACCATATACAAGCTGAGTATTTCTGGCCTTGTCTCTAGTTTTACCTCCTACCAACTCTCCCTGTCCAGGACACACTGGTCTCTTTGCTGTGCCAAGAACATAACTCAGATATCTCCTTATTAGGCACTTTGTATTGCTGCTTGTTCCCTCAATACTTTGTTATGGGTTTCTACTACACCAAAAATATGCCAAGGCTGTTCAAAAGTACACTCTGTTAGCTTTGTCAGAGAACCCTCCTGACACACTTCAACATCACCTGTCCTTACCAGCTTTCTTTTCTTTTCTTTTCCTTTTTTTTTTTTTTTTTTTAATATTTATTTCAGAGAGAGAGAGTGTGTGCGTGCTTGGGAGTGGAGGTTGGGGCAGAGGAAGAGGGAGAGAATCCTTGAGTGGACTCCATGCTGAGCACAGAGCCCAACCTAGGGGGCTTGATTCCAGGCCCCTAGACCATGATCTGAGCTGAAAACCAAGAGTCAGCCTCTTAACCGCCTGAGCCACCCAGGTGTCACATCCAGCATTTTGTTCTATTGCATTTATCTCCATCTAACATATTCTGGGTTTTACACACATACACTTGCATATGCATATACACACACACAGTCTTTCTCACATCTCTGAAATAACAACTCATGAGAACAAGGTTTGTTAGTCTTTTGTTCAATGTGGTAACTCTAATGTGTGGAATAGAACTTGATAAATGTTATTATTTATTTGTGAGTAAATATTTCTGCTTGAAGATCAAGGAGTCAAAGTTTTTTTTTTAAATTTGATTCAAGAAGTTTTATTTAAAGTAATTTGAAACATCAATTTCAAACATCAAAAGTATTGCTCAAAATTTCAAGATTGCCAATTGCCAATAGACATAGCACTGCTAAAAGATATAAGATGTGGACCATGAATGGAGAGCATTTTCACCACACATAACAGAATTTCTCAATATGAGGCTTATGTAATCTGAAGTATATTACGATCATGTGCCAAGTATATGCCAAACTTTAGGATAAACCATGCATATATTTCTATAGAAATAAATTTACCCAAAGATATGAGTTCTTACATAAAATGGGCCATTTGAAGCCAAGATCAATTCATATACAATGTTTCTATTCTATGCTAAGGACAAAATTCTGTGAAAATTTTTGAGAAGCATTGCTCTAACACACCATGTCCTTCAAGTTTGAATTGTTTACATAATGAATGTTTATTTGGTCACCTACTGTAAGCAAGAAAATCATTACTACAATTACCAGATTTCTCTTATTGCTTCACTTTCTTGTGTAGCCTTTTTTTTAAATTGGGTTGATTTTTGTCAAGCTCTTAGAACAATGTCATGCACATATTAACCACTATATGTCTCATCCATATCTATATCAGGTTTACTGTGTTTCAAATAAAGATTTCCCTTTCTTGGTATTCTATGTCCCCCATTTTCCATGTATAGAACTAAATAACAATTTTATTTTATCATTTGCAATTTTATATAGTGAAGAATAGGAACTTTGTTAAATGCACTAGTTTTCAGAATTACCATAAAGTTTGAAAAACTATAAGGCAGAAGGAGAAAATGAAATAAAAATTAAAGACCATAAATATGGAGGACATGGGGAGATGGAGAGGAGAAGGGAGTTGAGAGAAATTGGAGGGGGAGATGAACCATGAGAGACTATGGACTCTGAAAAACAACCTGAGGGTTTTGAAGGGGTGGGGAATGGGAGGTTGGGGGAGCCAGGTGATGGGTATTATGGAGGGCACGCATTGCATGGAGCACTGTTTGTGGTGCAAAAACTATGAATTCTGTTATGCTGAAAAGAAATTTTAAAAATAAATTAATAAATAAAAAGACCATAAATATTTTACATTAGTGTAGTATATTATCCTTTGGTTTGATAGGCAAAGAATTATTCCTGTCATGCTCAATAATGTAGGAGAGTAGAAATAATGGAATGATGTAATTTAAATTGATTCGTGGGCAATTAAATCCACTTACGGTGATTAGCATCTTTTGCTTATGTGCACATTCATGAAAATAAAGAAACATAGGGTGTTTCACATTATATGACCTTCTGGATGAATTTAATTTACATGGAACATTTAAATTTTTACCCATTGTCTCCCTAATCTACTGAAAACCTGATGTTAACAGGACAGTAGAAGAAATTTTGTGTTAAGACAGTTATCTGGACAAATATTACACTAAAAAAAGTTACTTCCATTTTTTGTAAAATGTTAAGTATAGACAATGAAGATGAATTATTTGGGTTTGAATTCAGCTTTGTTGCTTAGCAGCTGTATGGCTTTGGGAAAATTTTTAAACCTCTCTGTGATTTGGTTTCCTCATCTAACAAATGATATTGATATTTATACTTCTTAGGATTACTCTAACTTGATATGTGTTTACTTTAGAATGTACTATATTAATAGTACATGTACATGTACATAGTACTATGTTAATAATTAGACTTGGCATCCATGGTTTCTTAAGTAATAAACAAAAAAACAGATAAGGTTCTTGTAATATTAACAGTAATTTTACTGTAGTATCTCTGTGCTATATAGTAGGGTATCAATTAACACATTTTTGTGGTGACTTTTGTTGATGAATGTCTCTTCAAAGTATCATTCTTCCTCTGATTTTTAATTAGCCCTTTGTTTTATGTGTTGGTAAATGAAAGCAAGTAGAATCTACACACACAGGCAAGTTATTCTTTATTAAGTATTTTAAATTTATTAACTTTCTTTTGGCTTTATTCACATACCCTGATAATTAAATTTTTAAAGTTATTTTTAAGAATAACTTATGTTAAATATTATTCGTCAGCATAATCATTGAACAGTTCATTACTGCATTTTCACATTCTGTATGACTGTATTCGGAATTTCATTTATTTCAGGTAAAATGTCTAAATAAAATTCAGGCATAAATTAAATTTCCAAATATTACTTTTGCAGATGGACGTTTGTGTAGATAGCTGGCATGGGATTTCCTATGTGAAAGACTTACAATATAAGTAGGTAGATTTAAGGGATTATTTCACAGAGGTTGGAGAATGATTATATTATGTGACACTTCACTATTTACTTTCACCAGGGTTTAATTCGTGCGTTGTTATTCCTTATACACCACCCTGAAAGCAAGGAATACATAAGACTTTGAAGAGGGAATGGATTGGGCCTGAATAATGGATTTAAGGGAAAAAAAGCTGAAGAACTAGGGAAAATTCCACATTAAAAGGGAGTACGAAATTTCATTCGAGGGTGACCAGATTGTTTAGACAGTGATAAAAATGGTCAGGATTGGAATGAAGAAAATGAGGCATCCTTATGAGACATTTCTGGGGATATATCATGGGATTTAAACTTTTTTGTTAATCATAATACTGGGATACCCTTTGTAAACTTCAGAGTGCTAAGCACCATGAATATTAGCATAATAATTACTAAAACTAAATTTCTCCTTAATACTACTTATTTATCCATATTGATTTTTCTTTCCTTTATGCTCACAGTTTTCTTAATCCTGCAGTTTCTGAACTATTTATGACCTTAAAAGTTATGTATTCATTTACCACGATGCAAAAACAATATGAATCAATTAATATAACATCGGTATAACATCAACACATACTTATCTATACATTTGTTCAGGATGTTAAATGATGAAGAATTTCATTGATATTGATCAATATATGCTATTTCCAATCATGTACTTAACAAGCTGTAAATGTATATGTATATGGAAGTGAAGACCTAAAGATATGAAATTTAGAAATAGAAAGCCTCTGTTAACATTTTTAATATCAGTTACTGGCCACTAAATATAAATTAGAAAATGCATAGAGTGGTAGTGTTATTAATTCACATGGAAATGATTTTAGATTTAGTAATCTAGAATTTAGATTTAGTAATCACCCCAGGTTGCTGTAGTTTGAGAAATGATCACACTAAAGGTATAAACTTTGTACATCAGATGTTACAGGACTCATAATTTTATTGTTAGACATGATATTGACACAGCCTCATCTAGACGGGTCATTTAATGAATGTTGTAGCATGTAAATAGACATGTCATGTTCAAAAAAGCATTAGCCCCAAATGAGGTCAACATAGGTTGATTCTCTCAGCCATATGGGCAGCTGAGCCCTCTCCAAATTCCAAAGCTAAGTCGGACAGATAGCAGAGCTGCACAGGCTGCTCAAAAAGGAACAGCTGCAACAATAACGGGCACTTTCCCCCTTCGGCACTACTTGAGAAGAGGGACAGCGTGTTGCTTATCACAAGAGTTCTGAAGAACGTGGCTAAGTAAATTTACAGAAATAACTTTAAAATTTTCAACTTTTGGAGATACGTGTAATTTTGGGTATAATCCTTTGTGTTCCATGTGACACGCAGAAATTATAATTATCAGACATAAATGCATAATGTTTAAAAGGATACAGCATTGTGTTTTAGTTTTTTAACAGCACATATAACTGAAGAATTTTTCTTATCCTGGATGTTAAAGAACTCCCACCAAACGATTGTGCAATCCCAATTTGTGGGAGACAATTTCTTTATGGTTCCCTGTGATGAGCATAATAAGTGCTTAATTTTAACATAATCAACTTCATTTTTTTTAATAGAGCTATTTTGTGTCTTATTTAAGGAATTTCAGTAATCATAAAGGTACTTTTCCTAGTTCTGATAGTTTGCTTTTTACAATTAAGACTTTAATCTCCCTCTAATTGATAGTTTGCATATGGTAGGAGGTAAGATTGTACAATTGTCTTTAATTCATGAGTAACCTCTCCTCCTAGACTCAAGTTTTGAACAGTTACCCTCTTCCTGTACAACCGCAGTGCAAATTCTGTCATGTATTCCAGGTGCATCCATGGGTGCATCCATGGTAATATCTGGGCTCTATTCTGTTCTGTTGATGAGCATAGCTGTCTCTTCCTGAATACCAAAAGCTTAATCACCATGCATTCATAGGAAGTCTTGATAACTGGAAGGAAATATCCTTGCCAGAATAAGAATAATCCCCTTGCTGGTTAAAGACCATTTCTTCAGGATTGTCTTAGGCATTATTTGAAAAACCTGTCCCCTATTTCTCAGCCACTCTGCTCCATCTCTGCCATGTCTTAAAGTGGAGGTAGAGAGGGGATGATTGTATCCTTGGAGACTTCCCTTACCCTTTGGGAGGCCAGCAATACCTCAAATGGTGTTCCATGAAATTGTTCTGTACTTGGATAGTCCCTTGGAGCACATAGTAAACCATAATGCTAAAAATAGATATCTGCATTTCAAATAGTATAACTTTTAACATTGTCTTTTAAAATAAGGCATATAAAGAATTAATAAAGAGTGGCATTATAAATACAGCTGACCATTGAACAACAACTCAAGGGCTAGGGATGCTGTCAAAAATCGATGTATAAATTTTGATTCCTTCAAAACTTAGCCATTAATTGCTTAACGACTGGAAGCCTTCACAATGACATAAACAGTTGTTATTAACATATATTTTGTATATTATATGTGTTATATACTGCATTTATAATAAATTAAGCTAGAAAAAAGAAACTTATTAAGAAAAAACATAAGAAAGTAAATTCATTTTCAGTCGTACTGTATTTATGAAGAAAACAAAACAAAACTTCCTATAAGTGGGCTTGCACAATTCAAACCAGTGTTGCTTAATGGTCAACTGTAGGTTTACCTTTAATTTTTTTTAAAAGCCTCCATTAGTCCACTTAGTTTAAATCATCTGCATTTGATTATTTCTAATGTAGTCTGAGTCTATTAAATAGCAAATCAGCTCTTATAATCACAGAATCATCCAATCACAATTCTCTCAAGCACAAACTATTTTCCCCATCATTTTCACTGTATCTTAACAATGGATATTGGTAGGTTGAATTTTTTGATAACTAGAAAGAAGCTACATGGTCTTTTCTGATATACCAGCATGTATAGACGAGTGAAGGTTAAGGTTAACTTAATTTCTCACTTCAGTTGAAAATCAATTCTTCTACCCTTTTGTCATAATCCTATCAACTACATAGAGAAGCTGTTCTATTCTTGAGTTATATTTGAATTTGCACAGGGAATTAAATTTTAGCTTTCAGAAACTGAAAGATTTTATAGGATGACAGGACCTTTTTTGTCTGTATTTACTGTAATAAGTTGTAACCCTGGAGTACTAAAGGGTTTTCATAAGGGGCCTTTGCTAAGAATAAAGGGCAGCCAGGGGAGGAAGGTAGGAATATAGGGTCTTTCCGATTCTGGGAAATGGTACAAAAAAAGACATTACTACACTCACACAGGTAGAAATAATGTATTTCTAGGGATTTAAAATGTAGGTATTAGTAATAAAATAATGACAAATTTATTTGATAGTTTTTCTTGGACAGTCAGAGATTTTTCCTTTGAAGAGCAATATTTTCCTTAATAAGTCACCAGATTGTTACTGTATGGGAGCAATAACTGCCCTTACCAAATTCTTGAACTAGGATTTTAAATGAGTTTATTAGCTGAAATTCAGTTCATTAAGAAAGTAAATCAGAGGGCCAGTGACACTCATAGATTGTATATGTGTATACCCATCTAATTACAGGAAAAGGCAAAGCTCTCCTTTGTTTATGGAGGCTCACATCTTGGAATTTGCCTACAAGTTCAACAAGCATAGCAATGATAGGTTGAAACACAAGTGTCTATCAAAGAAACGAGCATGAGTATGAAAATCCACTCCTAGTCCCAAGTTTAGTTTCCAGATTGATACTGTCCCTGGTTTGGGCGGGGGCGCTCTAGAGGCTGCTTGGTTAACCCGGTATAGATTTCCTCCCTCACTCCTTTAATTTTGGTCTTCTCTTTACTCATTTATTGCTATATCCCCTGCCTTGCTCCTCTATTACAAAAGTGCCATTGTAGATAATTATGGAACTGTCTTTTCACTCCTGTTTGTACCTACCCATCTGGAGTTCTCACAGCTGGTTTTGCCTTTTTATCTCCTCCCACTATTATTGTAACTGAAGACTTAAAGACCTTCACCCACTTAGGAGCCATTTGTTATTTCAGTCCAGAATGGAAGATGAACATGGTTTCTCTCAAATGTTAAAAACCTTATAGGTTATGCTACCCCAAAAAGGCATTGATTTTCTCAGCACATTGCCCAGGAGCAACTGATCATTAGAAAGCTACCGCAAATCAACTCCTTAGCTCTAGTCCAAAACCAAGCCGTGATGTCTCTCTCTGCCTTCATTGTCAAGTCTCTTTATTCATCCTGGACAGCCTCCTTATAAAATGCACACCTAGTGGAACTCTCCTTTTGTGGAAGTTAGAAGTCCTCTTTTCTCATTGCTGTTACGGACGCAGACAGCTATCATGGCTGATAAGTGAAACTCAGAGTGAAGTCAGTGAAGAAGTAACTTCTGACACTGGTTAGTTCTTTAGCACTATTTGATTATATATGATGTGGTATGGAAATGCATACTTGATATTACAAACTACCTGGTTTCTCTGCCAGACACTGTGATAGTTTCTTTATAAACAGGATTTTATTTCTTCCCCATACTAGTTCTATTAGATTCTATTAAAATCCCTCTTTTGTAGCAGGACACTGACTGATCCTGAGAGAGATTAAAAAATATGTCCAAATAATCAGAAAGTGAGTCCAAAGCCAATGGATCTTGACCCAATATGAGGATCAGAATCAAGTCCAAAAGATTTGAGAAATCCACAGATTTTGCCTGTGTACGTCCCACTAAAATAACAACTTGCTCCCTTTGACCAATGAAATCAGAATCTCTGTAGTTGAAACCCCAACATTTAAAAATTTTTTAATATATTTTTAAAACTCAATGAGTAATCCTAATGGTCTTTGAGGGAATGTTCAATGCTTTATCTTGTGCTATTTTAATCATGTAAAAGTTAAGCTAATTGAAACAGTACTCACTATTATTAGTACTAGACTTAGTGTTTTGATGGTTCTTGCGAGGGTAGAGTTTTGCAAGGATATCCTGGAAAATTAACAACACTTTATCATGCATATTTCTTCTTTGGAAAGATGTGCTTCTGGTTCTGGATAACTAGCTTATAAAAAAATCACTGGGAAAGTAGACAATTTTTATTTGAAAGATGCAGATAATTTTTTTTCATAAACTTAACAATTACTTGCCCTTCATCACCCAATCTTCTGTACTTTATGCATAGTACACTTTAGTGCACCTAAGATGAGGGCAGCCAGTAGACTGGCCTGCCTTATTACAGGTTTATACCTCAGGGCAGTTTTACTTGAGCCAGTTGTTATAGAACTTAAATTTGATTTAAAACAATACTTACTAATATTAAGAACACTGAGTTGAATATATTAGAGTTTTTAGTTTATTAAATATTACATGCTTTAAGAAAAGGTTAATTTTTGAGTTCAAATGTCTACTGATGATAATTTCAGTATTTAACAAACTTCTTAAAATTGAAATATGTATATATTGTAAATCTCAGTTATTTCTCTCATTTCTTTTTGCCTAAGATCAGAAACCTAGTAGTTTTCTATGTTATTAATTAACCTTTCAGCTTTTTAATACTAGTGTAGTCTAAACCTATTTCATATTAGTCTATATACTACTACTTAATACTAGTTTACTATCACATATATTTTTCATTTCCTTAATTACTCCTTACTATAGCTGTGCCTATGCACAGTATGAGTATGTTAAGTTGCATCTATATGTACCCTTGCATCTATATGTCCCCAGGAAGCTACAGTTATGGTAACCTCCATGCATCCATTGTGCTACTACATTTCCCTGCTTTTAATTGTATCTGTGGTAACTGAGGCAATTTGATTCTTCAATGCTGCATTTGTTTACAGTGTTTCATCATGTTCTTTAGAATACAGAATGATTATGCAGTTTTGGAGTCACACCTCTTGTCCCACCAAATTCATGACTACATGACTACATAGATAGCCTTCTGTAATACATTTTTCAAATGTGATTGCATAAAAAAGGAGTAATATTTTTGTATCCTTTAATTAGTCATTTGAAGACAAATATTATGAAGATGGGAATTAAAATTACCTGTATTGGAGATTAACACTTTTTTTATATATATTAGTGTATGTGTGTATGTGAGAGAGAGATATGTGTGTGAAGAGACAGAGAGCACAAGAGCTATTTATACAAAATAGTTTACATTCAAATGGCTAAACTTATGTGTATACATATAATCAAATTACCATAAAAATAGTTTATACTTTTTTCATTAAACCATTTGTATTGCTTACATCTGCCCATATCTGTAGACTTCAAAAATAATTTTGTAGTGATTGTATCATAGCTTATCATAGTAATAGGACATAAATTATTAATTATTCCAGTGTCGGTCTAAAATTCATCCTCTTTAAAGTTTTGTTATTTTTTTCTATAAATATTTAAACAGAATCTCTAGTTTCATACTAGAAGTAGAATTGCTGGGTCAAAAAGTTTAACCATTAATATAAACCACACACACTTTTCATAATTTGGATAAATTGCTTTTCACAATATAATTTGAAATTCCTTTCAGAAATTTAACTCTTTTTAAATAATTGTTAATATGATTAAATATAGATGGAAGAAGATGTACACAGTTATGCACATATACATATGAGCAGTTTGGTGGCTCAAAATGACATCAAAATATTGTTTTATTTATTCTTATTATTAGGATGGAACATTACCTCTGTTTTTCCACCCTTTTTTAAATAAGAATGTTCAGTACACACACATGTCAGAGATATTGTGGGTTGAGCTCCAGACCACAATAATAAAGCAAGTATCACAATGAAGTGAGTCAGATGAATTTTTTGGTTTCCCAGTGCATATAAAGGTTATGTTAACATCTTATTACAACTAGTAAGTATGCAATAATATTATGTCTAAAAAATGAACATACCCTAATTAAAAATGCTTTATTGAATCATTATATCATACAACTGAAACTAATATAACACTGTATGCTAATTATACTTGAATAAAATAAGAATAACAATAAAGAGGTTGGTTGGTGATAAATAAGTTTGAAATTATACAAAAATAATTTATTGCTAAAAAATGCTAACCCTCATCAGAGCTTCCAGCAAGTTATACTCACCACAGATCACCATAACAAGTATAATAATAATGAAAAAGTGTGAAATATTATGAGAATTACCAAAGTATAATGCAGAGACAAAGAATGAGCAAATGCTTTTGCTAAAATGACACTGAGAGATTTGCTCAGTGTGGGGTTGCCACTAACATTCAATTTGTAAATAACATGGTATCCGCAAAATACAAATAAAGCAAAGCACAATAAGTTAGGCATTCCTATAATCCCAACCTTTAATTACGTTGTTCTCAAATAAATCAATCTGGGAATTTCTCCTTTGCTCTTATATCTATAAATTTCTTCCTAATCTTAAAATTAGTCAATTACATCTTTTTCTTATAGTTCCCTTTCTGTGGCTCTAATTTTCTCATTGAACTCTTTAATCCATCTGGAATTCATTTTGATGAATATAAAGTAAGGATCTCATTTGATTTTTCAAGTGAAACTATCTTACTAAAAAATATCCTTTTCTCATTGGTTTTTAAGTTTCCTTTATACTGTATACATGAATACATGTAAAAAACAAAAATGCAGGGCACTGGGTGGCTCAGTGGGTTAAGCCTCTGCCTTCAGCTGGGGTCATGATCCCAGGGTCCTGGGATTGAGCCCTGCATTGGGCTTTCTGCTCAGCTGGGAGCCTCCTTCCCCCTCCCCCCTCTACCTGCCTCTCTGCCTACTTGTGATCTGTCAAATAAATAAATAAAATCTTTAAAAAAAAACCAAAAATGTGCACATGCATAGGCATCTATATCTGTATTAGGATCATCTCTATGATTATTTATTGCCCATTTTTGTTGATTTTAAAAAATGAGATATTTAAACATCTCAAATGGAAGCCTTCCCATTCATGATGCTTCTCAAAAATTTTCTTGGAGATTTCCTCCTGTTTATTCTTTCAGGTAAAATTAAATGTATTACTTCAAGTTTGCTCAACTGTTGTTTTGTCTAAGCTTACACAAATCCTATAAATTATTTCTCAAAGAATTGACATTTATGCAATAATTAGTCTTCCCATGTAGGAATAAGTCTCTAAGGAATTATATAACCAGCTAAGGAATTTAATAATTGGAAGAGTTTTGCACTCAAGGGGAAATAGAGCAAATAAATATTACTTCTATCCTGAATTTAAAGTGAAAGTGATTGAGTAATTTGTACCATGTCTTTGACACAAACCCTAAATTATAAGCCAGCTGCCCCTTTCTGTGGATAAAATCCTCCTCAGAGGCAAAATAAAACTTTAAAGCTGCAGGGCAGATGTATGTCTTGGTAAAACGATTTTATTTTTGTCTTTGTTCCACTGAATATCTTTCTAATATTTTATCTAATTATATATATATATATATATATTTCTAAATATTTTCAATATTAATCACATTAGCTGAACCAGAAAACGTTTTATATTATAGTACTTACTGATTGGGTTTACTTTAAATTTTATTTCTTTAACTGAAGCATAGTGGACGCACAATGTTGCCTTAGTTGCAGGTGTACAATATAGTGATTCCACAAGTCTATTTGTTTTGCTGTGTTTACCACAAGAGTAGCTACCATTTATGGTAGTCACCAAAAATGTGACTTGATTCTGTATGTTGTATCTTTTACCCTCATGGCTTATTCATTCCATCACAAGACTCCTGCATATCCCTCTGGCCTTAACCCATTTTACCCAACCCTCCAACCTCCTCCCATCTGGAAACCAACAGTTTGTTCTCTGTATTTATGGGTCTGTTTCTGCTTTTTGTTTGTTTATTTATTTATATGTTTCATTTTTTTAGATTCCATATATAAGTGAAATCACATGGTATTTGTCTTTCTCTGACTTATTTCACTTAGCATAATACCCTTTAGTTTCATCCATACTGTAGCAAATGGCAAGATCTCCTTTTCATGGCTGAGTAATATTCCATTGTTTTATATACCATATCTTATTTATCTATTCAACTATTGATGGACAGTTGAGTTGCTTCCATAGCTTGGCTATTGTAAATAGTACTGCAATAAACATAGGGGTGCATATGTCTTTTGGAATGCATGTTTTCATCATCTTTGATATAGATATCTATATCTATATATACATACAGATAGATTATATATATTATATGTAAAACATATATATATGTACATATATATGTATATATTACTAGTCTTATTTATCCATTAATTGTATTTATATTTTACTTATTATATTCATTCAGTATATTTAAGTCTTGCACATTTGTTTTATTGCTGTGACAAAAAACATTGAACAAAAATTTTCAAGGACAAATCTTGGGAAAATTGGAGGGATAAATGTTAAATAGCTCATTTTGTCCCATTAAATGTTTATGTAGAGTCTGGGAGGAGGTGAGAAAAAAATGTTCTCTCCTGTTTCTGTATCCCAGATGAATGTTCTGGGCCCTCTCCTTTTTATGAGAACCTTCTCTCAGGTCTGGATTTCCCACTTAAGAAGCTTTGTTATAATGATGGCCCTGTAAGTTCAGGGCTCAGGATTCACATAGCCTACTAAAAACTGATAAATTACGCAAAATATGATGTCATTAATTGTGGGTTTAATGACTGAAAAAGTAGTAAATAAATGCAAGAACCTGGGGATAGGTTACCTTTATCTGTTGAAAGAGAAGACAAAGAAAGTATCTATGAATCATATTGTTGATACAAGTAAGCAGATTTGTAAGAGCATATTAACTCAGGATGTTGAATAACACTAAATAGAAAAACTAAGTACATTTATTTTTTCGTCATCAGCTATTTGTTGTAAAATATTCACTGAATTCATTATATGAACCAGGTATGCTTAGTGGTAGGGATTTAGGAGTTAAAAGGGGAGCTTCTATTTACATTCTGGGGTCGGGTTGGAGTCTTACTGTTAAATCTTTCAGTAGGTCTTGAAATCTGTGTCATTATGAGGAGAAGAGGAATGAATATGTGATCAAAGAAATGCTTTTGTGGAAAAAATATATATTGTAACACTTGAGCTTGGCTATGGGCAAATATTCCTTAATACAAGGATTTGTACAGTGTGCTTACCATTTCTTTCTAATCAAATAATAAGTAATGATGTGTTTTTACCTTAGATTATGTCAAAAAACTCTGGGTCTGTTTCGTTTATACTTCTAAATATTCTTGCTAATTTTATCTTTTAATAGAATGATTTTGGTAGCACTAGGCTCAAGCTAGAAAGACCATTATTTTGAGGTTTTCAGTCTAATGGAAGCTGATGGATGTGTGCCATTAAAAACTAACTGTGGTTGAGGTTTGTATTTCTAGGGTTTATGCAAAAAGGTTTGTATACACATCACTCAGAATTCCAATTAGATTTATACATTATTTATTAACATAGCATTTTTAAATAATAATATCTTTGCAGTTTACATTCTTTAGAATAGAATCTTGGAAGTTCAGCTTTTCTTACAGATTTTAATTTCTCAGGAAAAAGGTTTTCTAGGAAGTTGCCAAGTATTTGTTCCTATGTGAATCATATGTTATGAAGAACACCCTTGGCACCAATATATTTGTATGTGTAAATAGGAGCACTATAACATTAAATAATAATAATATGTATTATGTGAATGGAGATATAAATATTTTAAAGAAAAAAGTATATATGACTCTTGAAAGAAAGTATGATTTAATTATCTTTCTGATAGACAAATGGAAATTCAAGTAACCTCAGTCTCAAACTCCTCATGTAAATTTGAAATAGTTATACAAAATGGTGATTCAATTGTCATTCTCTATGCAACATAGTCAGGTTATTGCATATCACATGCAATTATAACATTATGAAATTTGTAATTAGTGTGATCGTATCATTAACCAAAACCAATAATATATTATTGCATTTTTGTGATTGGCAAATCTCCAGACAGGGTTGAAAACACCATAGAAGTCTTTGAAATGCTTTGCAGTTTGAATGTATTACAAGCAGTTTATTTGTTGGGACCCATAGCTGAGTAAATAGTTATTTGCCAGATGAAATTTGAGACATATCTTAAAACTCCAGTAAAAAATTGGTAAAGCAAGCTGGGAAAGGGGTGAAAAGCATCTGAGACAACAGCAACCTCATGAACTGCAGTGTCAAAGCAGGAGAAAGTTCAGTGACTACTGAGTAGTAACTCTTAGTATACTAACAATCAGTGGGTAAGTCAGTGGCAGTCAGTCAATGGACAGACTAAATGACATAGAATTTGTAATTTATTTGGAGAGTAAAATTTACTCTTATGACTTTATCCCCTCATACCATAAAGCTGGTATTTAACATTAAAAAATAAATATGTAACATATCCGCATACTCTGGTCTCCCCAAAATGAGAATGGCTATGGTTTAAAACAGAAACACTATAAAAACCCTTATTTATTTGCCTCTTCAGTTTTAATCATTTCATTTAAATTTTATGACAATCTGCATTCACATAACAGCCTAAAAATAAGTTTTGTATGTTGTCAAAAACGTTGGCATCAACTTCAGTGCTTAAAAATTGATAGCAGTAATTGCATGTGTTATATTGGAAAAAACAGCTACTGTGACTGGATAGACAGAGGAGTCATTTGTCCTTGGGCTTCTTTGCCTCTTGGCTTATCTTAGATAGTTTTCACATGAAATCTTGGTGTAGCTATGTGAAAGTGAGCTGGGTTTGGATGAAAATTTAAAAAGATAACTGGTAGATATTGACAAGTATCATAAAATGTTAAGTCAACTTCCTGGTATTGTCGTTTCCAAAGATTTTAAAGAGACAACATTACAGACAGTATCAAGGTATAGTTTATAATTTCTCCCTTGAGAAGAGGGGAGATAAAAGGAATACTGAAAGCTGTTTGGGTAAATCTTTGCCTCTGAGTCCATTTGTGACTCTTTGTGGCTCTAGTCCCCAATCAATTGTCGGACACAGATCTTTAAAATCCTAAATACTCAAACAGCAGCCCTTTAGGGGGATGCCTGCTCTCACTGAATTCCAGTATTCAAAGTTAAAGTTTCCTCCATTTCCTGATAGAGGATGCTGCAGGAATACATCTATTGAGAGTTGTTCAAAATACAATCAGGCATGTCTTGATTTGTATAGGCAAATCTCTGCAATTGCTTTATTATTTCTTTTAGAATGAGAATCTGCCCCAAATGAATAAACACATTAGGATGTGTCCTTATTTGGGGATTTGTCTTTCACATGTTTAAACATGGTGATATTTATACATTATTATTTCTGTGAAACAGTACATTTAGCATGAAGTTTTCATTTCCATTTTTAAGTAGTGACATTCCTTTCAAACTTGGAAAGAATATGCAAAACTATTTTCATCAAAATACGTAATATAGAAGCAGTCAAGAACTATTATGTAATATAGTTAAACATATTTTTCATCTATTTAGTCTTAAATGTTAAATATATTTTTCAAATATGTAATCTTAATAATCACATGGAATGGAAAATGTCAAAAAGTACCTCCAAATCTAGGGGTCCACAGTTATAAAATAAAGAATCCCAGAATATAAGAGGGTAGTAAAGTATTTTTGTACTAAATTTGCTAACTGGGGACTATAATCAGCTCCCTGACCAATTTCATAAGTTAATTTCTAGTTCATATAATCACAGCTCTAAAACTTCACTTATCTTTGCATACCTGCAAAACACATCACAAAAGATAAATGTTAAAAACTACATCTCTTCCATGAGATGATATTGCCAATTTTTTATCTAAATAAAGTTAAATATACTCACAAATCTTTAAAGAGAAATACTTAATTCAGTGATTTAAAAAAAATTTAAGAACTTAAGAATGCATTTAAAAAAGAATTCCCACTCTATTTTAAAAATTACTCTTAATGCTATATTGCTCTGGGCTTTGCTTAATAAATTTATAAGAGCAAATAAATATTTTTTCATATTGATATAATTTTAGTAGGTGTTTCTTTGTAGTGACATATACTTCTAATAGTGAAAAACTTCTAAATATTTAAAGATTTTTTTGCTTCAGTATGTTTTAGGTAATGAATGAATGTGATGAGTCTGTGATAAACATTATCCTTTAAGATATGAAATTCATACCAACTTAAGAAGTTACATGTTTAAAAACATAGGCAAGAGTCTGTAAACATGTCCAAGTTTCATTTAAAATTGGTTACTATTTTTCTCAAAGAGTAAGTGATACAGTATTTGCTTCTTAGGAAAATTAAATTACTAACCAGTAACTATAATTCTCTGAATGTAATATTCTCAGTGGATTTATATTAACTATCTTGGAGCATTCTGACATAAGTTCTGATAGATTGCATCTTATAAATTTGTCTAGTATCTTTCTGTAAAGGGACTTTTATTTTTCCTTCCCAGCTGTTTTTTGATGTAGATTCACTTAACCCAGATATAGTTCTTTAAGGCACAGGAAGTTTGAAATATAGTCCCAAGTTCATAATGTCATTTGTAGACGTGGCATTCAAATCAGTGCCTAATGACTCTCAGTGAAGCTCTACTTCATTACATTGAAGCTGCCTTTGCATTTGCCTTATTATGCAGCAAAGCAATGTAAATGGAATGTAATAATCTCTAGAAAACAAAGATCTTAAAACACCCTTCCTTTACCCATACTATCCCATGCATTGTAATTTTTAAGCTTCTAATTCAGTGTGATGTGTCATATATTAAACTGTGTATTACTTATTAAATATATATTATAAAAATTGTATATAGCATAGAAATTCAATTACTGTATAATGAGATAGAAAGCATAATATATGACTTGGTTCTCTAGATTCTATAGTAAAATATTGAATCATAATTGTTCTATTCACAGATATATGAACAACAAAAAATACCTTTTGAGGAATCATATATAGTAAAATACATCTTTCTATTGAGTCAGATTTCTCTATAGTATAATATAGTTAAGGAAAAACTAATGATTTTGTTTATAAAGTTGTTTTAGGGAAATTTTAGAGTAATAATTTAAAAGTTTAAATTCTTCTAAATTTCAAATGTTTGTTTACTATTGCCAAGTCAAAATGTTTTTTCTTCCACTCATATCCAAATCAGCATGTTGAAATATTATTTAAAACAAAACAAACAAGGGGCACCTGGGTGGCTCATTGGATTAAGCCTTGCCTTGGCTCAGGTCAGTATCTCAGGGTCCTAGGATCAAGAGGCATCAGGCTCTCTGCTCATCAGGGAGCCTGCTTCCCGCCCCCACCCCACCCCCAGCCTCTCTGTCTACTTATGATTTCCCTCTCTGTCAAATAAATAAATAAAACCCTAAAAAACAAACAAAAAACAAAAACAAAAAACAAAACAACAACAAAGTCATGAGCTCACTCATCAATAGAGAGGAAGGAGTACTTGTATTTTTACAAGTATTTTTACTTGGACAGTAAAAATGCCAATCATGCAATGGGTTTTATCCTCATTTTATCCTCATTTTTCTAAAGCAACATTCAACTTATTTATATTGTATAGAATAAAATTAAAATAGATTTATCTACTTATGTGATCACCTGGTAACAAACGTTCAGTTTAGAAAAAAATATTTAGTAACTAAATATTCTGAAACAGATTTTCACACTATTGAAGGCACTATTTTCACACTATTGAAGCATGCCTTAGTTTACTTAGAAATAGAAATTAAATCACTAACCAATAATTACAGCAATTATTATTGCATGATAAGGAATAATTATTTCCTAAAGCTTTTGCCAATATATTTGAAGCTGTGAGGTTAACTTGTATTTCAAATGAACATTTTTGTTTCTTATTTTAAAAAGGATGGAGATTGTTGTATAAAGCTTGGCTTTCATATAAAAGTTTTGAAACTGACAGGGGAATTAGAGGACTCTTCCCTCAAATAATGAATCATTAGGTAGAAAATTCAGTATAAATCTGAATGAAAATGCCCAGCTCTAAATTCCATTTAAAATTTGGGAAATATTTATTATGTAATCACTAGAAGTCATATTTCAGAGTATTTTTACTTGATTGGGAGAAAAGTAGACAAGAAAATGGGTATACCTTCGGGTATGAAAAGTCCTACCAAGAATTAGGCTCCTTTCATCATGGAGCTTGGAACCTAAACAGTGAAAGGCACTAAGATCAAATGGAACCTTTCTATTACTGCATAGAGAGTGATCATGTTAACTGTAATGTTTATAAGTTGTTTTGGAAAGCATTATAGTGTGCTCAATTTTCCATACTCTCCTTTTTATAACATTATTGATAATACCTACATGGTATTCAAGTGAATATGTGTTATTACAGTAATCTTAATATTTGATTTTTTCTAATTGTTCACCATTTACATAGTATTTGAGAAATATAACTCAGACATTTAAAATACATTTTATTTTATAAATCAAGACAAATTCATGATGATTATATTTGGTTTTCTTTAAAGCAGTATCTTTGCCTAAATTTTATCTAATCTGCAAATTTGCCTTGCTGGTACTGATGCCCATGCCATCATTTTCTTTCTTTATTATCTTAATCATATTTTGGGGCTCCATGTAAATGTGCTGTACATTCTGAAGTAAGACTGAATGAATATATCTCACATCACTTTCAACACAACCTAGGTATTACCTTTGTAAAAGTCATCGCATTCATCCTTCTTTGTATTACTTTTTGAAATATTAAGTAATGAAGACAAATTCCATGCTAATTATCTGGCATATAGCAAACACTTAATACATATTTGAAAAGCCAATGAACAAATACAATAGTTCTAGCAGTTATTCAATAACTGCTGATTTTAGTAAAAAAATTATTATATTTTTGTTTCATTCAAACTTGAACCCATGCATCTGTGTTTATTTACACAATTGTGCTTCTAAGAGTTCCTTTCTTAATCCTCATACTAAATTAAATGTATTATCTATAAAATAATTTTTATGCAGACAAAATGACATTTGAAACTTAAGCAACCTCTTATCACTCTTTGTAAGGATTATAATGTAATATGATGAAAGGTGATTTCCCTAAAGGAAGTAAAATGTCTCAGTATTCATATTTTCTGTGAAAACCACCAAAGGAATTTTGAAATAAGATTACTACAAACACATAGTGATTTTCAGTGTACTGAGAAAACAGTTCATCAAGTAAGACTGTAATAGTACTATTTTACCATGGAAACTTTTTTTTTGTCATAATTATTCATTCACAGAAAGTATCAAGCAAATTATATTTCTTTGCCATAGGGAATTCAAAAGATGTTTTCTTCTGAGCTAATATATTATTGTCAGAAACTAAGAGACCTCAACAAAAAAGATAGCCCTACCATATAACTAGTGTCAGAAACAATAGTTTGAGATCGACTACTTTAAAATTAAAACAACATATTTTTTAGCTCTCTTTTGCTATTTAATTGGAGTCTTTCCAACATTTCCGTTCATGGGTCAAATTATTTATTTACCTAGGAATACATTTTGCAAACAATTTACCCTCAAGCCTTTTCGAGTAAGTTATGCTGCAGAAAATTAGATGTGTCCTGGGTAAAATAGTGTGATTTTTCAAAGGATCTGATGGTAGATTGGTAACATCTGCTTTTAAAAAATTTCCGAAGGAAATGCTTTGTGTCTTTTCCCTGCAGTGCTGAACGTTGAGGCTTGGTATATTTGATTGCCCTTATGTTGGAAGGAACTGACTCAGATCTGCTTGAGAGGAAAACAATTCTTGGTTTGGACATTTCTCATTAGTCCCATTTACCTGAGTAAGCTGAGTGTTTGATCACAAATTTTGGTTAAGATTCTTTATACAACAGAGTTTAATTTTAATACTACTTCCAGCTACAAAGATCACAGAGGTACATAAACCTGCTCTAATTTGGTAAACAGTATGACTGTTTTACTCAAGTATCAAAAGCCTGGAGTATTTGTGAAGGAAATTTGCTTCCCTAGATAATCAAAATCTTAATACTAGACCAAACCAGATTATTGGAGCAGTGAACTTAGATGACAAGGTCCCTGAAATAATTGTTTTCACTGATTTTTTAAAAATATACATTAAATATGTTAGAAAGCAAAGGTAAATTTTTCTAAAACAAATAAGCCGTAGGTGCACTCTTTTTCTTTCAAATGGCATTATGCTTGTCATCTTCCACTTTATTGTTGAATAGCTTGCTTGAGTCTATAGAGTCATGCTAGTGATTTACACCCCAGAATTCTTAGCTTGAATATTCTTGAAAAGATGTGGTCAAAAATAAATCAGCCAACATCATTGAAATCTACTAAGTCCAGAAAATTTTTTTTTGAGAATAACTACTGGATTCATGATAATTATGGGTTAAAAGTATGTTGAGACCTTTTTTTTTTCATTAAAAAAGGTAGAATCATTGTTTTTCATATGTGTTGTATTTGTAAGCGTTTCTTTTTAGCTAGTACAACGTGACAGAATGACAAATTTTGTAGGAATAGAATAATGTGTATCTTTATGCACATATGCAGTCAAAAATAGCTTTTCTCATTTAAAGTGCTTTATGCACACCAAATAATCCTTATGACCTTCCATGGAAGTAAGCATTTTAATCCTTATTATAGAGATGAGACACAGAAAGGTTTATCTACTTGTTTATTGACAGACAAATGTAGAGGTGGAACTTAGATTAATCATCTATATTTGGTTCTTTTTCATTCCTAGGTAGCCTCATACAAGTAGCCATTCTTATCAATAGATTTAAGGATTAAAGGATTCTGTATGTATGGTTATATCTTTTTTTCTTAGTTTAGCAAAAATTTAAGAACACAAATATGAATATTTTACTTAATCATTGAAGTATAAATATAATTTCAAATAAACACCATAGGGCAAACTTGTGGTATGACATAGAGTCTCAAGTAGCAATTACATATAAACATTATATACAATACTGGATTTATTTTTCTGTGTATAAAACCTCATGATTTGTTCAAATTTATACCCTAAGAAGATTATATAAAAGCTTATACTGTAAAATAAATTTTCACTTATAGCTAGCAATATTTATCTTTTACTTTTTTGTTCAATTTATAGAAATCTAAATAAAAACTAAAGTTAAATTCATTATCCTAAAAAATTAGTTTCATATTACTTACTGTGCCTTTAAGTAATTATTTTTGTACTACAGCATTCCTTGCTGTCAAAAAAAATTAGGTCACCTGGGGATGAACATTCTCTAATGGGAAGATCACCAGACTGCAGTCATGGGTGAGCCCAGTTTCTATTCTTAGAATCACCCAATAATGCCCAGTCTAATCTTCTGTAAGACTTTCTAACAGTCTTCACTTTTGTTTCTTTAGTTGTAAAAAGAGAGTTCAATTAAATTCAACACATATTCTGATTACCTACTAGCAAAGTAATATAAAAAAATAAGGGGACACAAAAACAAGAGGTCATAGTCCTCCTTAAGATACTAAGTATCCAATACAAAGACATTACAAAAACAACTATTCTAGTGAAATACATAGAATTGATAGAATTCAAAGAGTAATGATTCCTTTGAGTAAGTGAGCTCAGAGATAATTTACCTAAATGCAAAGTGGTTAAAGTGGCGTTTAGATTTTTGAAGTGATAGACATTGACTGGTAGAAGTCTTAAGGAGAAGAATCTAGGTGGGGGAGACAACATGAGCAAAGGCTCAGGAACTGACAGTTGGAAGGCTGTGGGGTGGTAACTTGATGGTATGTGGAGTAAAGAAAAACATTCTGGGACTAAATTGTGAGAGTCTTTTTTTTTTTTACGATTTTATTTATTTATTTATTTATTTGACAGACAGAGATCACAAGTAGGCAGAGAGGCAGGCAGAGAGAGAGAGAGGAGGAAACAGGCTCCCCGCTGAGGGGCTCGATCCCAGGACCCTGGGATCATGACCTGAGCCAAAGGCAGAGGCTTTAACCCCTTGAGCCACCCAGGTACCCCATAAGGGATTTTATTTTTATTTGACAGACAGAGATCACAAGTAGGCAAAGAGGCAGGCAGAGAGAGAGAAAGGGAAGCAGGCTCCCTGCTGAGCAGAGAGCCTGATACAGGGCTGGATCCCAGGACCCTAAAACCATGACCTGAGCCGAAGGCAGAGGCTTTAACCCACTGAGCCACCCGGGCACCCCATTGTGAGAGTCTTTTAAGATCAGGCTAAGTAGTTTGAATTTTCTTTTGAGGGCAAAGGCTGCACCTTGAATGTTTTGAAGGATAGATCTAGGCATCTACCATTGCTGCTATTGGAAGATGCTCTCAGGCTGCTGTTCTTAGGGGCTGTGTGTGTGATGAGGTGGTTGATCTGGACGAGGAAGATGGCAGTGAGGATGAAGTACTACACAGATTTATATATGTATGTGTGTGTGTGTGTTTGTGTGTGTATGAATGTATATAATATATTTTTAAAAGATTTTATTTATTTATTTGACAGAGATCACAAGTAGGCAGAGAGGCAGGCAGAGAGAGAGAGGAGGAAGCAGGCTCCCTGCTGAGCAGAGAGCCCAATGCGGGGCTCGATCCCAGGACTCTGGGATCATTACCTGAGCCGAAGGCAGAGGCTTTAACCCACTGAGCCACCCAGGCGCCCCTGAATGTATATAATATATTAATAACAATAACATATATTCAACCTCTGAAACTTTCAACTCTTGAAATACGTGTATTTGCACATATATGTATACTATACATATCTATGTATTTCAGAACTTGAATAGACAGGGATTGACAACTCACAGGTTGAAGGTGGAATAGGAAGGAGACAGTATTACTTTACCACTATGTACAAGATTTCTAAGATCGTTTTGTAAAGCAATTCAAAATCCCTCAAAATAAAGGATTTCATGTAATTATAAATTATAAATAATTTCAACTGTATTATGTGACAGTATACGATGTTTTACTTTTGAGTGAGTTTTTTCTTTTCTGCTCTGTTAGCAACTCCTTAATTCAGTCTTTCTGCTAAAGATTCTTGAGTTTTCTCTTGACCAAACGTAATATGTCTTCTGACATTTTAGGATACTGAGTCATCATTTTTTGAATGACTGACAATTTGATACATTTCTGGACTATTGTATACACATGTACAAATATAGCTGGCAGTCCGTACACACAAACTGATAAGGAGACATTTTAAAGAGTTAGGAATTTTATTTTATTTAAAGAAAATTCACCGAAGCTTAAGCGAATGAGACATTTGAGCCCTGCAGTAGTAGGAACAATTCAATTTTTAAGGCTGAAGCTACAGGCAAAAGTCTGTTCTTCAAACAATTTCTTTCCAAATAATGTCTGATTCTTTTGTATGTAGCATGTATAACTGCATATCTTAGTTGTGTTGCTGTTAACAATCATTTTGGTTACATCTGACTTAGACTGTTTGGTCCCTAGGGTATTATTTTCCATATAATATTTAGGAATGGCCTTAGAATCAGATGAACACAGGAATTTTAAGGAATTAAAATTTATTTAATTTTTAATTAAATTAATTAAACTTAATTAAATTAAATTAATTAAATTTAATTTAATTTTAATTAAATTAATAATTTAAATTTATTTCATCTATTTCAACCTCCTGGTCAGAAAAACCTTTTGTGATAATTTTGGCTTTTTATTGTATTATTTATACTTGAAATTGGACAATGACCTCACTCCTTTCCAAAGCAGCCCCCCTCGTCATTGTTTAGGCCTCTGGATTTTTAGAAAGTTCAGTATTCCACAGAGCTGGAACCTGCTTCATTTTAATTCCTAAACATTGGCTCTTCGCTTTTTGAGAAACCCAGAGTGCTCTGTGTTTAATTATTTATTTGTTTATTTGCTTTCTAGCTAGAAATCCTCAGAAAAATGAGATACCCTGTTTGTTGGAGAATTCTTTATTGTTTCCTACAGCATTAATGTGGGTTTGATTTTCTGTAGAAGACAATTTCTGTTGAAGTTTCTTACTACCAGCTGGCTCATGTCTTCATCGAGCTTTCCTTTTTCTTAAGCAGTGAAATAAGGGTGTAAGGGTGAACTTAAGAGAACCAAATAGCTGAATTGAATTGAACTAATATTCAGTATTTTGCCTTTTAATTACTCTTTATTTAATATAAACATTAAAATTGGCTATAAAAATATATCTACTCTTTTAGACTTACTAAATTTCAGTATTGACCTTAAGAAATTTGGGGTATTTCACAGTCATTATTGATTCTGTATAAATGTAATGAGAAGGAAAAGGGAAGATAGAAGATTGACTTCATCTAATGAGATGATGATGTATCAGGATCAGGAAGTGGGGATAACAGTACATCATTTTTGCTCTATGTATTAGTTTGCTTTGTGATTCTGGACTGAAGGTATTGTTGTTCTAGCTTGGGGAGAACAAGAACAATTAAACAAACAATCTGATGAGCAAAGGATTCGAATAGACCTTTCTCTAAAGAAGATATAAAAAAAAAAAAGAAGACGTCCCAATAAGGGACGTCTGGGTGGCTCAGTAGGTTCAGTGGCTGCCTTCAACTCAGGTCATGATCCTAGTGTCCTGGGATCGAGTCCTGCATCAGGCTCCTTGCTCGGCGGGGAGCCTGCTTCTCCCTCTGCTTCTGTCTGCCACTCTGCCTGCCTGTGCTCGCTCTCTCAATCTCTCTCTCTGACAAATAAATAAATAAAATCTTAAAAAAAATGGCCAATAAGGTCATGAGAAGCGGCTCAGCATCACTAGTCTTTAAGGAAATGCAAAACAATGAGATAACATTCATGCCCTTGGAAATTGCTATTATTAAAAAGCAAGCAAATAACCCAACAATAGCAACAACAACAACAACAACAACAACAAAAACAAAACCAAAAATAGCAAGTGTTGGAGAGTATGCAGAGAAATTAGAACACTTGTGCATTGCTGCTGGGAAATGGAAAGTATTTCCCAAACTTACCACGTAGAAAAAGATAGGGCATTACCTCCAAAAATTCAAGATAGAATTGCCATATGACCCAGCAATTCCCCCTTAAGGTGCATAGCCAAAAGAAGGGAAAGCAGAGACTCAAAAAACATGTGTATGCCCATTTTCATAGCAGCATTATTTACATTAGCCAAAAGGTGGAAGCAACTCAAGTGTCTATTAATTTCCAAGGAAAATGTGGTATATAAATAAAATGAAATAATACTCAGCCTTAAGAAGGAAGGAAACTCTGACACAGGCCACAACATGGATGAATCTTGACATATTATGCTAAGAGAAATAAGCCAGTCATAAAACGACAAATATTTGTATGATTCCTCTTATATGACATTTCTAGAGTTGTCAAACTGATAGGGACAGAAAGTAGAATGGTAGTTGCCAAGGGGGAGGGAAAGGAATGGGGAATTACTGTTTAGTGAGTACAGAGTTTCAGCAGGGAAAGATGAAGAAGTTCCGGAGATGGATAGTGGTGATAGCTGCCCAATAATGTGAGAACTGTGCACTTAAAATTGTTAAAATGGTATATTTTATGTTCTCTGTATATTACCACAATTAAGAGAGATAATCATTTATTTCAGGAAAAATTGAAGTAATGCAGACAGGATAATTAAAGTAAAAGAAATACTAATAAAAGTGCATGTGTGCATGTGTGTGTATGTGTATGTGTCACATACAATAATTTGTATAAATGATACTATAGTAGATTTAAGTCCTATCTAATCTTATGATACATGGAACATTAGAAAATGGAAATAGTCATGATAACAAATCAGGGACGCCTAGGTGGCTCAGTCAATTAAGTGTTTGGCTCTTGATTTTGACTCAGGTCATGATCTCAGGATTGTGAATTGAGTCCTGAGCAGGGCTCTGCACTCAGTTTGCTTGGAATTCTCTCTCTCCCTCTTCCCCTGCCCTCCCCACCCCTCCCCCTGCTCTTTCTCATTCTCTCACTTTCACATTCTCAAATCCAAATAAGTAAATAAATCTTTAAAAAAAATAAAACAATATTTAAAACTGTGGATTAGACCAATGCACAATCTTGATAGTTGCATTTAATGGGTTTTGAAAAGTTGTCTTGAGCATTCTGAGAAAGCCTTGCCTTTATCATGCAATAAAGGCAGTGACTGCTCTGTCACTTTGTAATACTGCAGTCACTGTGAGCCATAACCCTTTGCCAACTCCTAAAGATGATCTGTAGATTTATATCTAGCTCTCTTTTGATATTCTGTGTTTTCTGTTATTCAGGTATTGCCTGTATACTTGGATTGTATAAGCTAAGTCAAAATTAGGTCAATTCTATTAGGAATAATTTTAAAAGTGATATCTTTGAAACAGTTTTATTCAATGAGATACTCTTCGATGAATGTCAGAAACCTCACTTTTTTCTATCAATGATGTGCAGTTTGCTGTGGGGTTTTATAATTTTATGAAACTGAAGACTTGATTGCTTTGGGGAAATTCACATGCAGATTTTACCTTGAAGAGTCAAAAAGCATTGCTAAATGATGGATCAAGTGTAATGGGATTAAGGATTTTTTCCATCCTTTTTATATTAATTACCCATCCATAAAGAGAGAAACTAATCACCCTGTCCCTGACTAATGCTCTGTAGGCTTTTGATATCTGTTTGATGAAACTATCACAAAAGATAAAACTGGAAAAAAATTTTCTACTTTACATACGCATATAACACTAGAGTTGGCAGGATTTGAGTCTCTGAGACCAAATGAATATGAAGTGATGAGATGCCACCTCGCATAGAGAAGCAAAACATCACAGCTATCTTTGATGTTAAACAAAAGTGTGATATACATGTTTCTAAAACCAGAGTCTTACTGCTCCGTAATCAGCCTCTGATAAAGCTGTGGTCACTTGCGCTCTGGCTGAGAGAGGACATGTACATACAGGATGGTGTGAGCTCATTCTCTACCCAGGGCAGTAGTCTGTGTATCCTGCTTAGGCCCAACGAGTACTAGGAAATAAGAACTGTCTAAAGTTTTAACCTAAGGGGAGTATTTGTTCACCTGTTGTCACTCACTTCTACATATACAATCATTTTATTTTTTTTTTCAGTTATTCCATGTGCAAAATGATACTCAAAAACTGCTGGGGGAGAAATACTCCATTAGCCACTCCTGGTGTAGTGGTAGCTAAGTTCTCTATTTGTGTGAGTGAGCGGCCATCTACTTTAAATAATGTGATCTTGATTAGAGATTTAATACTAGAAATGCAAAAAATTTGCCTGTACTCATGTTGAGAAATAAGTCTACAACCCTATATATAGTTAGCTACCATCTGGAACTGATAATTTTATGTAACGCTAGGATATATTATTAATAAACACAGAGGGCAGTTATTGTTCCTTCCACATATGCTAAGTGAGCATTAAATGTAGGACTTTGGCTAATGTATATTTCAATGGCTTAAATTAAAACCATTTACTTAAGAGGTAACAAACTATAACCTGAAGAATATACTTTTTCCTTTTTACTTTTCTTGAATTTCCATAGTTGTTAAACATTATATATAGCATTTATGAGTCAATAAAGAATTTTAACATATATAAATATTGTTTGCCATAATACCTTGGAATAAGCTTTAGAGTCTTAAAAAAATTTGCTGAATTCTGTTCTTTTCTATATCTTTGGGGAACATTTTTACCTAATAATTTGCAATTGATTATGCTATATATTTTTTAAAATGTGAAATTAGACAAATTTAGAAATTCTGACAGTGGAGGTCTGTGTATGCACAATCTCTTCTTTTTTAAAGATTTTATTTATTGAGCTATCTGGGTGGCTCAGTGGCTTAAGCCTCTGCCTTTGGCTCCGGTCATGATCCCAGGGTCCTGGGATTGAGTCCCACATTGGGCTTTCTGCTCAGCAGGGAGTCTGCTTCCCCCTACCCCTGCCTGCCTCTCTGCCTACTTGCCGTCTCTTTCAAATAAATAAATAAAATCATTTTTTTAAGATTTTATTTATTTATTTGACAGAGATCATAGGCAGGCAGAGAAAGAGGGATGGGGGGGGAAGCAGACTCCCTGCTGAGCAGAGAGCCCAATATGAGACTCGATTCCAGGACCCTGGGATCATGACCTGAGCTGAAGGTAGAGGCTTAACCCACTGAGCCACCCAGGCACCCCTCACAATCTCCTAATTCTGGAGGCTTTGGATTAAAAACTTGCAGAAATTTGCAAATAAGTTTATTTTGCTTATGTTTAAATCCAGAATTTTAAGTGTAATGCAGGTCTTTTTCAACAGACTATTATTGAAATGCATGAATTTAAAATGGTTACCTTGTTTCTGAACATTTAAATGGTTCCTATTTGTATATATTTAGTCATTCGTAAGTTAACAAAAAACTATAAAAAACCTGAGTCTACTTAAGCCTCAGATAACTAATTTACTTCTGAAAGTTCTCTTGAGAATAAAAAAGCTCTGATAACTTTACTTTCACAAAAGGAATACAGCACTTTTTTTACCATTTATACTTGGAATGCTACATTTGCATAAAAGTATAATTTAAAATTAAAGTAATTAGAATCAATTTAAGATTATACAAGTGAATTAAAAACATTTTTACAAATTTTGACACAAGTCAATCAAAATATACAAAATAATTCCATGACTGAATAAAAGGAAATCAATACAATTATTTTTCCTGATTATTCAGTTATTACTAATGTGTAAGTGAACTTTTTGAAAATGCAGTGATGCAGTATCTACTTATGAATGTATACAAATAACCTCTCCACATATAAGTATACGAATAACCACATCCACAAAGATGTTTAAATATATGCCTTTGTTCTTTTTTAATTTCTTTTCATTTTACTGATTATCTTTCAATTGACCCCATAAGCTGCAGTAAACAACATGCTCTACATCAGTGTCCTTTCTTTTCTAAATGTTGCTTCTAATGAATGGGCAGGGAACATACATATTCATATGTGTGCAAATTTAGTAAAATTAAGAAAAAAGGTGTGTAATAATATGGTGTCCTATAAAGCATATAAGATTTAGTACACGGTTTTTATAACAACTATTCTGCTTGTTTGAAGGGTTTTTTGTTGTTGTTGCTACTTTTGTTTCCTTCTTGCATTTGTGATACTTAAAACAAAAATTGCTTTTTAAAACATGAATGTGAGATCCATGCCAAAAATATGCTCTTCTACATAATTTCTGTTCTCTAAGTTTTCTGAATATATAGTATCTGGGGCTATTAGGATAGTGGTTTTTTTTTGTAATAAATTATGAGTAGTAGAAAATATTTAGAATGAGGTACTACTATTTCAAATCTATATACTGAAGTGCTTAGAAGATGGTTTTGGATAGATTTCTTTCACATATGCCTAGAAATTGACAATATGAAATTGAAAATATGGACAATATGTGGTCAAATATATGAAATGAACATCAAGTGATCAAATAGATGTAATACAACCTAAAATGCAAAAGTAAATTTCATTTATATTTTGCATATATAATACTAAACGAGCCATCTTACTGTTTATATTTAGATTATCTTTTTCATGTTGAAATGACAAATTGTACAAATTCAGCTTCATTCATTTGAGAGGATTACTTTAGTACTTTATTCACATTTATAATCCTACAAATATTTACTGAGCACGTACTCTATGCAAAGCCATACTGAGGGCACTAGAATATAGAAGTGTACAAAATACAGTGCTGGAAACACAGAAAAGTACCTAAGAAATGAGCTATTGATATTATAATACATGGTAAAATATCTTTGTTATCTTACATTCTATCCAGCTGGGTGATCAGACAAAAAAAAATAAGTACAATATAGAATATGTTATATAGTGTTAAGTACCTGTTAAGAAGATGACTTTTGCTACCTGAAGGAAGCATAGAATTAGAAAAGATTTTTTCAGGCTGAAAAAAGGAGAAAAAACCTACCCTACTTTTTCTCACTTGTCCACTTCTAAAGTTAGATCTTATTTTTCTCTTAATTTAAATGCTTAGTTTTCACTATTGCTGTTTAGAATTTGCAAGGTTCTGCAGGATTTCTAAAGTACTATTAGAAAGCAATCCTCATATGACAAAGCTTGAGGAGAGACTGGTTTGGAACAAAAGCTATGAAACAGAGGCTCAGAGAGAGAGAAGAGAGAGAGACTGACCAAGCATCAATTGAGATTATGACAAACATGATCTTGAAAGTCAGAAGATTCAAAAGGCCAACACTGGGCAATATCTGTATAAAAATTTGAGGAACTGATAAATGTAAACTGTTCTAAGAATAAAGAATGAGAATACAATTTAGGCTTCTAATATATAGTGCTATTTTTTTCTGGTGTTAATCAAGTTTTTATTTGTTATCCAATACTTCTTGAAATGTAATCCAGAAGATTTTAATTGAGGTAATGACAAATCTTTAGGGAATTTGTGATACTATTACTTCCCGGGTGTAAGTGATTGGCCTCTAACAGAGAATGTGATAGAAAAATTTCATGGAATTATGTAGCGGCAAAAAGAGAAGATCTATGATTCATCTCTGAGGAGTTTGTGCATAAGATGAGCAGTAACTGAACAAATAGACCAAAAATTTCCTTGAAGGCTTAAATGAATACAGCAACTCTGAATAGAAAAATTGACTGATAATATAGGAATAATCTGATGACAGTTCTATGAAGGCAAAGTAGAATATGCATACAAATGAGCATGCCACATCCATTTAAAAAGTCAAATAAATTGATATTTATAAGACTGAAATGCAACTGAATTTTTTAAAGGAAGTTCTCCCGAAAAACACATTTCATGGTTCTTTAATTCATGTATTCAATTAATCAATAAAAATCTATCAACTAAATGTACTTCCTCCATTTTGACAAATGAGGTAAAAAAAAATGCATAAGATCCATCCATCTTCTGGAGCTTACCTTTCATTGATATGAAGAAAAAAAAAGAACAATTATATAAATAATAAATAAATAAATTAAGTAATATACATATGTACATAATATTTATTCTTATATAGATAATATGTCAATATTACTAAGAAATAAAATGGTAAACTAAATGCTAAATTAATGGCAGATTTATAAAGTTTTTTTTTTAATTTATTTATTTGTCAGAGAGCGACTACAGGCAGACAGAGAGGCAGACAGAGGCAGAGGGAGAAGCAGGCTCCCCGCTGAGCAGGGAGCCCGATGTGAGACTCGATCCCAGCACGCTGGGATCATGACCTGAGCCGAAGGCAGCCGCTTAACCAACTGAGCCACCCAGGTGTCCCTAATGGCAGATTTATAAAGAGAGAAACAGGATATATAGACATCACTTCAAGTGTGTCCCCCCAATTATCATCCTCTTCAGTGAGATCTGGATTTAGTGACTGACTTCTAATGGAGTCTAGAAAAAGAAAAATAATAACCTTATGCTGGAGAAGCCTAGCAGATACCTTAACCAAGACATCCAAACTAACCAGTAATGTCACATTGGTATCTGTAGCCAATAGTATGTTATGTTAGGAAAGGAGTTTGTCCTTTGTAGTATTCTACCATAAAATCCACAACCCCATCTAATCATAAGAAAACATTAGGTGATTCCAAATTAAGGGACATTCTACAAAATACCTATTACTTTTCAAAGGTGTCAATGACAAGGGATCACAGATTGTAAGAGACTTGAGAGCTATGACAAATAAATGCAACATGGTACATTGGCTTGGACATAAGAACATAAAATTTAATTTTGATTAATGTACTATCATTATATAAGATCTAACATTAGGAGAAACTTCTATACTATGACTACACCTCTCTTGCAAACCTAAAATTATGTCAAAATAAATCACTTTTAAAATGAAAGATTAAAGTTAACAGTTGTTTTTAGATAAATGCTTTACATACCCTAGTTATCTATATTTTTCTTGTGAAGCTCTCATTTTTAATCTGCAATGGAAATTTATACTTCCCCAATAAATCTTATAAGTATTAAATTGCTGTTTAGAAGTCATTTTATTTTAATTTTAGTGACTCATGTTTAGACTGTATCATTAATTCTCATGGCCCCCCAAATCAAGTGAATACAATTCAATTATATAAAATGTTATATGAAAATGGCTCTAAAAAGTATGCTATGTATAATTGCAATTTACACAAGATGCGCTCTGAATCCTCCTTTCCAGATGATGTAAACAAAAATGATACTCTCAAATTAATACTTAGCTTTTCAGAGGTTTCATCAGTGATGCTGGGGAAGGATTAAGGCATTAGAGGCTAAAATCTGGCAAGTGTGGTTATGCATGAGATTCACTTACTGAACCATGAACACACTTTTATTATTTTCCATGAAAAATTCACTTCTATAAATCAATGCTGCATGTGACTATTAATACCAACAAGGATAAAAATAGAGCATGTTTGTGTAATACATTCTGTTGTTCTTGTTTGTAATCGTGGTCCCGAAATATTATCCTATGAGAAAGCACGATAGGATAATATCTTCTCCAAATTTATTTAAAGATTTCACAAAGAAAACAACAACAACAAGCAATATGTTCCATTTCAATGTATTATGTAGCTGGGTTTTGGGAGAAGCCAGATGCACAGTAATTTCCATTCCTGAGACACTTTCTAACTTGCTGATGATTAGCCCAATCCCACAAGTGCCTTCAAAAAGCTCTTTCTGCTGAGACAGCTATTTGAATTAATGGCTATTTTGTTTATGTTCAGATTTGAAGATAATAAACTAATCCCTTCATAAATTTTACTATTTCATATAAAGTTGAACTATATCATGCCCTATGAAAAGAAAAAATATTTACTTATTAGGTTTCAATACTACCTTATAGTCTATAGATTACAAAATCCATGATGTAAGACCCAACTTGCAGAACACAGTTTCAAAATAAGGAATGGGATATTTTCCTTATTGTTGTGACAGTGATGAAACTCTAAGAGAAAATTACAACTTAATGCAATCAATTTAATAAGCATTTACTTACTGAGACCTGCGTTTTAGAAAAAGTGAAGGCTGAGCCTTTATACGTGAAGTAATAAATGAGTTAAATTATGTCTTAGCTGGAAAAGAGGTATGAGAATAAAGAACAACAATAGAAAAAATAGATGTTTAAATGACAGAATATGACTAAAACAGTTAAGTAGGCAATCAGAGGGTTAAGGGGTGAGTTGAGAAAGTAAAATGTCACAGAAGTCAAATAATGGAAATGATTTAAGATGTATGTATGAGAGGCAAATACCAGCAGGGATAAAGATAAGAACCAAGAAAGATATTTGGACTTTTGATTGAGGGACTATAAATGACCTTTGGAACAAGAGTTTCAAAGTATTTGTGAGCATGTTTCCTAATGGTTAAGAAGCCAATTAGTTTGGCAAGAAGTGCAGGGGTAGGCAAGTGTTTTGGTAAGTGGGATAATTAAGAAAATGACAATTCTCCTAATGGCAGTATTTCTTTAACTACAGATTATATTTCTCAAGGCTGAGAAATAACCCATAATTTATTTGGTTGTTTTTTCTCTTTTTTGTGATGAAATTATGCCAGTGTGTTTTGTTTCATTTTGCTTATTATTTCCAGTTCCTCAAAGATTGTTAAATTTCTACTTTGTTCAAAGTATAGTCTTAGGCACTATGGTGGTACTAAATAAACAAGATACATTTCCTCTTCTTCGGAAAATACTAATTTTAAAAGGTATTTGATATACCTTTATATAACAGTAAAAAGTATATATATATAACAGTATATATATATATATATATATATAAAACAGTAAAAAGTATAGTGTAAAGAAACCATGCTCTACAAAGACAGAACATAAAATAGTTTCTTTCAAGCACCCAGGAGGGGAAAACATCTCGAGAACTTGGTTGAAATCAGATTGGTAAGAGCTTTCAATGCCATGCTGTAGAAAATGAAGTTTATTGTGTAGGCAGTAAGGGTACCATTTGTGGTTGTAATCAACTCTCATTTTTATGTGTATGTAGAGAATTAAAGATTGGATCAGTCAAGATAAACATCCTAGACCACAGTTCAACTTCACTATGAAGTGGTTGAGCTCAATTCAGAGCTTGGACAGTTTAAACTAAGGGTAACAGGTGCTTTTGTGGTATCTTCAGTAGTATTCTCTGATATACTTAGCACATTGACTTTGAAACAACCTTACAAAGTATCAAAGCAGTAAGTCTCCCATAAGAGAAACATAACCCCGGCTCCAAGACGGATGACAGATAAGGTATTATTTTGGCATCCCAGGAGAATAGAGTGGGAGTACTCTCCTGAATCTCAAGGTGGGAGAAAAGAACCCACAAGGGTTCTCTAGAGAAGATGCTCTTTTTTTTTGGCTAGGATAAATCTGGAGACAGTTCCCAGCAGTACTGTGACTAATGTTCTTGGAAGGAATCATCTATATATTGATCCAAATAAAGAATATTTATTTTAAAATTGGCATCTAACTACTCTTTCTACTCCTCCAGAGAAAAAGGGGAAAATGTGGTGGTCCTCATTGGAAATAAGAGAATATGTTATCCAAAACACTTAACAATCTTCTGTATTATTAAAATTTTGATATAAACCAGGAGTAATTAAAATATAAAATATGCTATTTTTCTTATAATATTCAGTATAAACCCTTATCCCATGTAACATTTTGAAAGATAAATTCACATTATCAATATGAGTGTATAAATAAGCTTATTTATAATAATAATATACAACATATTTAGACATATTGTGTCTACTCTGCACATTCCTCCCCTAGTTATAATGCTGATATTTTCCTGACAAAATGAAAATGGAACACATTACTCTTGTTTTTGTATGATAAAACATGAATTTCCTCTACAATGGAGCCTCTGAGGATTTGGTAAGAGAAGTTGAAGAGATACGAAATGCACTTAAGCATCTTTAAAATAAAAGTCTTTAATAAATGGAAGCCATTTGCTTCGAGCTACTCGTAAGGATGGCAACTCACAAGGGGAGAAAATACAAAAATGAATGGATGCTTAATAAATATTTGTTGAATTGAATTGAGTAACTAATTGATTATTCTTCAACCACAAAAGACATTCTGGAGCTTTTAGAAGGAAGGTATTATGGCAATTTAGCTTGATCTATGTAACATTTATTACAGTGCCCATAGGTAAAATGTCCTGCTATGATAAGACAGCATGCCTCAGAATGGGATTTGATAGGACACAGGTATTTTAATATGTTTGCAGGGACAAGGATGCTGGCAACATAGAAGATTTTTTTTAATTTTATATATTTTTTTAAAAATTTATTTATTTAAAAGAGAAAGAGCATGAGTGACCACAAGCAGGGGGAAGGGTGATGGGAGAGGGAGACAAACAGACTCCCTGCTGAGTGCCGAGCCCAACGTGGAGTTTGATCCCAGGACCCTGAGATCATGACCTGAGCTGAAATCAAGAGTCGGATGCTTAACTGACTGAACCACCCAGGGGCCCCAGAAGATTCTAAAAGTACCTTTTTAAACTAGAATAAAGGAGATGACAGTTGCTGACACCTAATAAATCCTTATATTTGTTATGAATATTCTTTTTTTCTCTTTCCCACTGAGGGTGGGAAATGAGACAAATCCACAGAAATTATTGTCTTGAGCATCTAGGAAAGAGCTCATAATTATGTTCCAGAATAATGGTGGAACAGTGTTACCAGTCACATACTTGATTTTGAAAAGAAAAAATAGAATACTTCACAATCTAAAGTCCAGCAACTAACAAGCATGCAGATAACATAATGACATTAGCAAACCACCCTGCCCCCACTCTTTTTTGAAAGAGAACTTTTTATTACTTCCATGAACAGAAAATTCAACGATGTGCACTTAGCCCAGTTTGGTGGTGAGTGCCTTAGCTTTGCCTTTTCCAGCTTAGCAATGTAAGCCACTGACTTTGGACCCGAGACATTGCCTCCATGGTGACAGCGGATTTCATCATTTCTGTCATTGTACTTGGTCCTGATAGCTCTCATCCACTCAGCCAGAGCTCCTCTGTCTTCCAAGGTAACTTGTGTGAAGGCAACATGGTGCAGTCTTCCTGTCCACCAGACTCCCCAGCCTGGCCTTCCCCTTGATAATGCCATAGAGAGCCTCCCGTCTTCTCCTTGGAGACAGGAAGACAACCAGCTCGATGAGATCTACCTCATGTGCAATTACTACCAGCTGAGCTTTCTTCTTTTCCACCAAGTTGGTAACAGTATTAACCCTAGCTTGAAGGACAGGCGCCCTCTTAGTGGGGACATCCCCTTTGCCAGAGCTTTCTTCTTAGTCCAAGCCAACAAACTCTGATTCTTCTCTTGCTTTGTCTCTGGTCTGTATTTGTGGGCCGGCTGAAGCAGCTGAGTAGTTGCTTGGTGGTCCAAGCTTGGGTAAACTGGTTAATGGAAGAGGGGAAGAACTCTTAGATGTTTACAGAGAATAACGCTTCGCCTCTGTAGCCAGATATAGCGGGGCCATATGACAGAGCAGATGAGTTCCCTCTTGGGCTAGATGTTCTGCCTGATGCCAGAATTCTTGGGCCTTTTCTCTCACAGGGGATTGAACACCTTTTTGGCCTCCTGCTTCTTCATGACAGCAAGGCAGGATCACTTTCTTCCCCTTAGCCTTCTTTCCTTTGCAGCATCTTGGATGGCTGAAAGAGAGAAAACAAACCCACTTTTTAAAAATCTTCAATTAAAAAAAAATCCTATTTAGATAAATCTGTAGATACATTATTACCTCCAGGAATGTTCTTTCATTATATTTATCATAATTTATATCTTCACGTGGTTTAATGGCTGCCCTCAGAAACATGTACTAGCACAACTTAGATTTGGGGCTGGATCTTCCTTGTTTTGAGGACAATCTTGTCCACCTTAGGATGTTAGCAGCATTTCTGACCTATACACAGCCGATGCCAGGAGTAGACCCTCCCTAGTCCTGACAATCAAAAATGTCTCCAGATGTTACCAAATGTCTCCTAAGGTGCACCAACCAGGTTGATAAATTACATGTATGTAGTTCTGTGTTTATACTGTAGAGCTAAAAGGACTGATAATTTCTATGAATACGTTAAAGGAAGGTGAGCTTTATTTGTTTTAATATACTTTGAAAAATTAAATTTTTATTGTATTAGTATTTGTTGAATGACTACTATATGACGTGTCTCCTTATGTTCTTATAAAACAATGCAAGTGCCTTTTACAAGGACTAACAATTAAATGTAAAGCACTGAACTGGAGTCTTTATACATATTCTTTAATTCTTCTTTTTTTAACATTCTTTAATTCTAAAAAAAAAAGTATATATGGAATGTACATCTCACAGTTAAAGAAATTAATGTTCTGGGGACTTATGTTGTCTAAGGTCAAACAGTTAGAACCCAAAGTCAGATCCTTGTTAAAACAGATGCCTTTTCTTTGTAGTACAGTGAAATTGCATGGCTTAGCAAGCTGGAAGAAAATATTCTATCATATCTATGTTTTATAGGCCACCAACATAATATTTAACCTGCTATTGTTTTAAAGATTTCCCAATAGTTTGAGACTTTCTATTCATTGAAATTTTAAAGCAAGGTAATATTAATAATTTTTCCAAACATTTTTAAGGTTCCTTTTGAGAATTTTTCCATTAATAAAACTCAGATACAAAATAGAAATGTCCCATCATAAATTTAAGAACCTCTTTACTAAAACTATATTAAATTTGTTATTTGAAGGAAAATATTGGATTATATTATTCATTTGTAATTTTGTTTCTTTGTCATTTAGTAAATGCTTAACATGCTGATTTATGAACCTTCTCTTTCCTGAAAGAGCCAAGGTAAATTGCAATTGGCAGCTCTGTAAAGGAGTCTAAATTATTTTCTTTCATGAGTAATATGAAAAATTTAAGTGTAATTGATGGTCATTAAAAACCAATGTGGATTCTTATAAGCACAGAAATAGAAACTCTTGTTTAAAAAAAATAGTAGCTGAAAAAAGTAATTTTAGTGGATTTTATAAGTGCAAACATATCCCTTCAACAAGTCTTTGCAGACCTTTAGGCTTTTTTTGGAGTATTTTGATTAGAATAATAAAGTGATTGTCATATTTCATTGACATAAGATGCACATTTTTTTTTTTACATTTTAACATACCTGTATTGTGAAGTGTCTTAAAATCCCAGTGTATCAGAGTGAAATTGGTATTTTTCCCTTACATAAAATAATGATGTGAGTTACCACTGATGTTTACATTCAATAATTTGTAAACCTTAATGAGATATTTTAAAACATGTCAATGCTTAAATTTTTGATTCTAGAAATTTTGATTCCTATGTTAAATAGTTTAGATAATGGCATTGGGTGCTAATTATAATTTCTGTTGGCTATGATTTAATTTTATAGCAGAAACCTCTGAAAGACACATATTTCTAAAATATTTTCAGCATCACTATTCCTTGCTGTCATTTTAAAAACTTATTTGTTCTTTGTTTTTGTCTTAATGTTATGTGTATCCACAAACCATTTTGAAAGACAGCTGATAAACCTTTTCAGAAATGCATGTTTAAGTAACCACAAAATTACTATATATCTATCAGATAGATTTATCAGTTCCAGTTGTGGGTTTTGGCTCATTGCAAGTACGTGAAAAATATTTGTTAAAATATGAAAATGATAATTTTGCAAAGGTATGATTACTTCTGAATTTGCTCAGGATATTTTTTGCTGATTTTTTTAATAATATAAGTACAGGACTTTATTATATTGTTATATAGTTCATATAGTTAGATTTTATTTTCAGAATAGATGGAATTCAATATGTGTATTTCTTTTTTTCATAGTTGTATGCTCATAAAAATATCCTGTACATGTCAATCAGCATAACCTAGTTTAAGCAGAAATATTACTGTAGGATTACATTTGGTTATCTGTCTTTTTCTAAGCATGAAAAGCCCTTGATACTATATCTTTTAAGCAAGCATTTTAAAAATGAAGAGCAAATAGACAAGGGTTTTGAAGTTTGCATCTGTTGATGCAGAAAGTTAGCTATTAATATTACATATATTCAAACTAATCACAATTTATGGAACTAACTATAAGTGAAACCACGTAGAATGGCATTTCATGCTTTTGGTTTCCTGTGACTTGAAAGGGAGTTGTTTTCCTCTGACAGATTACAGAGGATTTGGTATCAACTTTCCATTCCTCAAATTTAAGTTGCAAGCTTTTTTTCTTTTTCTTTATCAAAACAATAACTGGAAGCACACTAAACCTTGAATAAATAATTTTTGCATCTCATAATCTAAAGCTAAAGCAAATGAGGGATTTGAAACAATTGTTTAGGTCATTTAAGTTCCAATCAATAGCTCATTTTGATAGAAAAAATCTATTATGTTTATCAAGAGGACACATAAATAAACTGATATGCATTTATGTTCTGAAATAAACAGTGTACAACACTTCTTATGTATTACTTTGTCCTCCGGAAGCTACTATTTTAACAGCAAATGCATGGATGTGCATGGGCACAGATAACGCTGGTTAAATTAAGTAAATGAGGTAGATTTGAAACAACAAACATTTACTTTCTCATAATTTCTGTGAGTCAGGAATCTAGGCAAGCCTTAGCTGGGAACCCTGGCTCAAAGCCTCTCCCAGAGCTGTAACCAAGGTGGAGATTGGGGCTATAGCCATCTCAAGGCCCCACTGAGGTCCATATCCAAACTCACTCTCTCACGTGGCTGTTGGCACACACCAGGTCCTTGATGACTGTTGTCTAGAGATACCAGTTCTCCATTGGGCAGTTCACACATGGCAGCCGATTTCCCTCAGTAAAAGCAAAAGAGACCGAGAGAGTAAGCAAGACAATAGCCAGAATCTTTTGTAACCTAATCTTGGAAGTGTCATCCTATTACTTTTATTATATTGTATTCTTTAGAAATGAGTCCCTAGGTCCAGACCACACTCAAAAGGAGAGGATTACAAATGGGATGAATATTCAAAGGCAAGGGCCATTGCAGGTCATTTCAGGGGCTGCCTACCACAGCACCTCCAGCTCTCAGCAGGATTCCTGTTCCCTGCTAAAGCCAAAGTTTTTCTTCTTTGCTATTTGTGGTTAGGCACTTCTTTTCCCCTTAATAAATTTCTTTTGTTTTCTGCTTTCACCACATGTTTTTTCCTACATTCTGTAAAGCGTCATAACCACTCTTCCCCATCATCAGAAACGTGACACTTCACAGGCACATTTCCGTGTTGAAATTTATACTGTTCACCTTCTGCAAAGTGTTGTCTCTGAATGCCAAGGCTGTGCTGTGGTTGGGTTTAAATGAATTAAGGAAATTAATAAGTGAATTCTGTCCATGAAATTATATTATTCCCCAAACTCACACAAAATTAGTGGCTGGAGAAATTTAAAAGAAAGGTGATAATTTTGAGTAGGGCATTTTTAGAGAGGGCAGAGAACAAGAATTGGTGGGCGAGTATTGAGCAAATTAATGACGGCGGGTCTGAATCACCAGGTGTAACAAGGGAATGTGTCCTCCTATGTGCTGCCGACCTCGACTTGTAGAATGCAGTGATTATTATTTCTTACTAACTTTCATAAGTTTTAATTTCCCCTGATGAACTAGGATTTATTGTTCTCATAAAGTTTTCTTAATAAGCGCAATGAGATTGGTAATGGTGCCAATTAATTAGTCAAGTACATATTAAAATCCCTAGTGTTTATTTAACTTGATCTTTAAAAAAGAGTCAAAAGACAGATACGTAAAGAGCTAAAATGTGTAGCAACCATTTTTTTTTAATTTCAAATTTTATTTTTAGAAGAGGGAAATGTATAGGTGATTGTGCTTTGTAATCAGTATATATAAATGATACTTTATGGGCAAAATATATGTAAACAAATAGAAGTCCTTAGCACAGAGATAGGTGGGGAAGCGAATAATTATCTTTGTAAAATTAATAGCTATGTAAAGTTACGTTCTTGGAGTTACCTACTACTTTCTTTTTACATAACCTAATGCAAAGTTTTGTTCTGTCTCACATTGTCTTTTACTCACATACTTTTAGATAGAGCATACCTTATTTTTGATTCACCAACAGCAAGCAACTCACTTTTACAATGAATACACACATTGCTGATTAATAATCTTATAATAGACTGAGTATAATGGTAGCAAACATTTATTTAGTATTTACTACGTGACAAACATTTTTTAGTGCCTAACAATATTAATATGTTTAATCTTTAGTGCAATGTTTTGACAAAATACTCTTTATAATCTCCAATTTTCAAATGAAAAAACTGAGAGACTGGTAAATTCTTTGCCAGTATAAGTGGACCATAAACCGGTAAACTTTGGTTCCATATTTGTGCTCTAAGTTGATTGTAGTTTAATTACATCATAGGATCTGATAAAAATCAATGGCCCTGAATAAAAGCACCATAAGGACAGAAGTTTCTTTCTTTTTTTTTCACACTCCACGATATATCCAAATAGTTTTTGAGTGAATGAATGAGTGACTACATGAATGTATACATATGTTACATGATTAACCGGGGTAGAAGGTATTAATAAATTCTGAAAGCCTAAATGATGATTCACTTTTCCCTAACATTCATCATCAGAAACACTGCTTTGTTAATTTCCAGAGGTGTTAATCTGGAACTAATCGAAAACCTGTGACCTCTGGAAGGTTTCCACATTCAGGGTCAACAGATGCCTGATAAAGAAGAGCTACTTTTAGAGAATCAGATGAAGCAATTATTTTTCACTAACTACTCCCCATCAAAGCCCAACCAACTTTGTTGTCACAATGTCTAAAGAACCCAATTGCTCATATAAAATGGAATTTTACATGTAAAGTGATAAATTTATTGACAGCTTATAATAAATAATTTGTAATAAGAGAAAAATACATCCCATGGTCAAGCACAAGAACAGAAATTAGAGGCCCATCAAATCAACTTCAGGGTGTGCTAGATGGCACAATTTCAGTGCACAAAATTGAATCTTTAAGATCTGAAATAGTTCTTTGCTGAGAAATTTTAGTGCTTCTTGCTCAACTTTTAAGCAGAAGTATTTTAGAATTTAATTATTTGGTAAAAACAGCACTTATCTTCCCCTTTTTCTCAATAGTGTATTTTTTTTTATAAAAGATTTTATTTATTTGATGGAGAGAAACAGCAAGAGAGAGAATACAAGCCAGGGAGTGGGTGAGGGAGAAGCAGGCTTCCTGCCTAGCAGGGAGCCCAACGCAGGGCTGGATCCCAGGACCCTGGGGTCGTGACCTGAGCCGAAGGCAGACGTTTAATAACTGAGCCAGCCAGGCACCTTCTTTGTCTATAGTGTATTTCTATATGTCCTGTTGACATTAAAATAAACGTGTTCAGGAAGTTCCACTTTTTAAAATCTTTCTCCCTGGGTGTTGACAAGAGCTCATCCTCTTTAGTCATCACAAAGAGAACACACTGAGCACCTGGCATGTGCTAAATGCCTTGCTGCATGCCATTTGGGCTGCCAAGGAGTGGAGGAGTAGGAAGGAACCCCAAACAGCTTTAAAAGTAGAAATGTATATCAAAGGTTTCAAAATAAATGTGTATATGTTTTAGAAAGTGAAAAAGTAAAGACTAATATGAAATGGGAAAAGGTGGAAATATTTGTGAAGGATATGGGAAGTATAATTTTTAAAAAAGATTTTATTTATTTATTTGACAGAGATCCCAAGTAGGCAGAGAGGCAGGCAGAGAGAGAGAGAGGGGAGGAAGCAGGCTCCCTGCAGAGCAGAGAGCCCAATGCAATGCTGGATCTGAGGTCCCTGAGATCATGACCTGAGCCTGCAACAGAGGCTTTAACCCACTCATCCACCCAGGCGCCCCGGGAAGTATAATTTTTATCGTGCACTTAACATGCTAATAGGACTGACATGAAGCAGGAGAAAAGGTGGAGAGAAAAGTGGCCAGCAGGGAACCACAGGATCTAACTTACTATAGGGTTCATGTTGGAGAACAGACAGTTAAGACCGGTCTTTTATTGAGAGCTATAAAAAGACCAAACTTGACTTAGATGTCAACAACTAAGATGTAAAACAACAGAGAACCACTATAAGTTATTTTAAGATGAAAGCAGCATTTTTAAGGAGCTTAGTCTGGAAGAATAATGAATGATGGATGGTTAAGCAGTACAATTAAGAGACAGGGAAACTCTTTGGAAAGGGAGATGCTTCAGCCTTTCATGGTCAACATAAGGAGAGTCTGAGGTTCCAGAAATTATGACAGTGTAAATAAAGAAGTACTGCTATATCTGGAGGTATATTTGGTGGAGATGAGACATATTCTATAGGATACAGGACTTTGTAAATTAGTTGTATGACTCCGTTTTTTTGAACTGGATAGTTAGAGGAAGGATGATATCAAGGGTATGATAGCTCTTTTTCCTTGTTTTAGTGTATACCTTTATACTGGTGGTGCTAGATTTTGAGTATCAGACCTATCCATAATAATGGTCAAAGCTGGGGCGCCTGGGTGGCTCAGTGAGTTATGGCCTCTGCCTTCGGCTGTGGTCATGATCCCAGGGGTCCTGGGATCAGGCCCCACATCGGGCTCTCTGCTCCTTGAGGAACCTGCTTTCTCTTCTCTCTCTCTCTCTGCCTGCCTCTCTGCCTACTTGTGATCTCTCTATGTCAAATAAATAAATAAAATCTTAAAAAAATGGTCAAAGCTTATTTGACAATTTATACTTTGCTATACTAGACAAAGAATTTATACTTTTCTCCAAAATCTGCTTCTCCTTACATGATAGAACTTCCTGATCTCTCATCTGCCTCGTTTCAGAATAGGAACTTACCAATGATTCCCATCATCCCCATGTTTCTCTCAAACACTAGTATCCCAACTCCACAACCCGCCATTACATAGCCACTTTCCTTGTCCGGACCCTCACTCTTTCTAACCCCATCTGACCCAATAGCTCTCTGACCTCCTCCTCACTTCCAGTCTTTCCCCACTCCCGTGCGTTCTCCAACTGCTATGATAAACCTTCCTACGTTGCAGATCTTACTGTGCTTCTGCCAGGTTTACAATTTGTCACCCTCTTGTCTGTAGAATGATTCCCAATTCCCTAGGGACATAAAATACCTTTTTAACATTTCTTACCTTTGACACATGCATTCACTGAACACCTAAAATGTGCCACATATTGGGTATGAGAGCTCTGGAAAGCAAAAGTTGACATTGTATCTACCCACATGGAATTTAAAATACAGTGGAGGACAGATACTAATCAAATAATTACACCAAAAATGTAAAATTGCAGCTGTATAAAGTATTGGCAAGGAGTTTGTGTGATCATATAATAGGGATTTTACCCAAGCAGGGAGGTCAGAGAAGACTCCCTATGGGAATAGTCCAGGTACTAATATCTGGAGGACAGGTTGGTGAAAGAAGAGAGTACTAGGCTTATCATAAAGTAGGTTTCCAGGGGGAAGAGCACCTGCAAAGTCCTGCTGCAGGCAGAATATGCCTGGTGGGAGGGACTTCAGAATTTTCCTTTAGTCTGGACCAGAGAGACCGTGGGGCAGTATCTCAAAAGTAAGGCTCAAGAGAGGAGAATATAACACACAGGGTCTGTAGACTAGTGAGTTTATTCTGAACTATTGGGAAACCAAAGAGAGGCTTTAGGTAGGAGGGTGGCATGATCAGAAACACATTTAGGAAAGAACAAGTATGGTGGGTTGGCAGGGAATAATCAATCTGGACAAAGCATATAAGCCATTGAGTGTTTTGCTAAGACAGGTCATGACAGTGGTGATCTTCAAGATCTAAAAAGAAAGAAGTTATTGCCTGATGGCTGAAATGTAATAAATGCCTATATTTGACTATAGTGTAGAATGAAGAAAGAATATAAATAGTAAAAATAAGGATTTAAAAAATAAGGAGACAAAATGAAGAGGATTAGGAAGCTAGAGTTTCACAGAGATCTATGAAAGAAATCTATGCTAGTTATGGAGCATTTAAAATCATCATGCATTAGAACAATTAGAACTTCTGCTTGCTACCTAGGAATCAGTTTTTTCAGCAGCTTTGCCATACGATTTAAGATGCTATGTGATCCCAGTCTTCCAGGAGGCATCATGTCGCATTTTCTTGAAGTTTCACCCGAGAACTACCTGCATTGGCATCATCGAACACAAATAAAAATATCTTGAGGACAGGAACAGACCCCAGGTGCTACTAGTCTTCTTGATGGAATCTAAACTTTCAGAAACAGTGGGAAACAAACTAAAGCATGGATTTAGTGTCAAAAGTACTCAAAGTGTGGCATGTATCACAAATTCACATGCTCAAAAAAACAAAAACAAAAACCCAATAAACAAATGCACACATTCAAAACATTGGGAAAACTTTGCCCATGCAGATAGATTTGGAATTCAAATCATAGTAGCATAGCTTGGCTACATAATATTGTAAAATTTATTTGATTTCTACGGGTTGCCGTCCAAGAGATTTATGTATTGGCTTGTTCAAGTCTCCTGCCTCTCAGTCAAAATTATGCCCCCTACCCTTCTGGGTTTCTTACCCAACTTCTGTGAGCAACTTTGGGGGAATATGCTCTCTCAGTCCCATCAGTCAGACCTGGGAACTATGAAACCTCTGTATGCTCCTTCCACCACCCCTCAAGCACCAGCCTAATTTGTGGGATGCTGAGACAGTGGTGGCCTTCTGTTTAGTCTCAGCAAGTTGCTGACTTGTAATGTGGAAAGTGCTTCAACTGGATTTAATGTATGAAGCATCATGAAGAAGGAGATTCTCTTCTATTCTACTGCAATTATTTTAGGTTTTACAAATGGTTAATTCCCACTCGGGAATTCTTAGCCATTTCATCATAAAAAGAAGTAATGAGATTTTGACAATATAAATAAGCCACGAAAAACAGCAAGACGCACACACATTTTGTAACTGATTGGAAAACTGTGGAGGTAAGAGTACCTTGCTGACAGTCTATAGCAAAGTAGGCTATGCATTTATATATATATGTTAAAAAATGAGTGATGACTGTAGGCCTAGCTAAAACTCTTAAGTTTATAGCAAGTCAGATTCATTTTTCTTTGTGATAACAGCAGAAAAAAATGTAAAACAAAGGTTAAATATTATTTACTTATAACTTATAACAGTAAGCTATTTAATAATTGATAAAAATGTAATGGACTATGAAAACCATTGCCATTTTAAACAGGACCATTTCAATATCTGAAATACCATGAGGGCTATATTTTTATTTTCAAAATTAATAAAAATTTCACCCAAATCATCTTGAATACTATTGTTCCTTGGGTAAAAATTCAATCTGAAACTGACAATTATGCACATGGCAAATCTTTATGCTGGGCTAGAGTGTCCCCAGCAGGTGGTTTACTTATGATTAATGATTTATAATTCTCGAATATTCAGATTGGTAAATGTGCTGGTGCTTTTTAATTGCCAAACTCTTATTACCCCAGCTTGCCTTATGACAGCTTGCCTTCATTTTAAACATGTTGTTATTGAACATGATTAAAATGCGTGCCAGGAGTATGAGGTGTCTTCGTGCATTGACTGCTATGGGCAAACACGCTGTACATGCTTTTCTTCTGTGCTGACAAAAATAAAAATAAATTATAATTTTCTGATAGCTCATTCAATATATTCAGATTTTAAAAAGACTTTGGCTACTAGGTTTTTGGATCTCTTCCATCATAGTTTGTCATGAGTTACAACTCAAAGTATAATCAAATATTATAATCTATAAGAGGCTTATATTTTAAAATTATAACTCCTCAGGGGAGTAGTTCAACTTCAGTAATATTTGACAAAATTGAGAGGATATAGAAGATTTATAAAGAGGTTTACAGGTCTAAAATGGTTTATCCTAGAAAAGATTTAAAAAAAGTAGTGTATTGATTTCTATTTTGAATTACATGAAGGCTTATTTTGGTTGATAGTGGACATGAAAATATATAGGAAAACCCAGTGTGTGGAAAGACTGCTATTCTTAGAAGACCTTGACTCCTACTAATTATCACCTAGCTAAAGTCATTTAACTTCTCTAAGTTTTTGTTCACAAATCTGTACGTTGAAGCTAAAAATAGCTGTCCTAATTATATCACAAGGTAGTTTTTGAGAATCAGATGTTTCAATTTCCTGCTAAATTGTGTGGGCATGATGTGGGCAAGGACCATCTTGCTTTAATTCTTTCTTAGGTAATAGGTACTTTAGTGTTTGCTAATGAATGAATGACTCAGAATACAAATGTAAAAGTAAATTATAAATGGTAAATCATTATCCTATGAGTTTTAGTAAACCAGAAATCTTAATTGGCCCAGGGAAAACCTTTTCTATGTTTTAGGACAACCACTGGCTGTTATCAATTACAGAAACTTTCATACCCATAATAACTTGGTAACAGTCTTTTTTGTTTCTTGTATTTTTCAATCTTGAAGAAAAAAAGAAATGTATTGAGTGCTTATTTTACACATTGCACATACAATTATTGAGTTATTGAAACAAAATGATGTGTATTTTGGCCTCATGATCTTATGTCTAGTTAAAGGTTGAGGAAAATAAAACAATGCTAAATAAACAGTTTTATATTAACAGTTGTTACCAATGCAGTGTACAATGGAAGTTTAACAAGGTGACCTAACCTAATATCCTACAAAGTGGAAAATACTGTACTAGGAATTTTATAAGTATTTGTATTCCAGAGACATTTATTTTAGCTTATCCTTTGTGCCACTCTGTTTGAAACTATAGATAAGTGTAAGTAAGTTAGGTTGAGACAAATTTATGCCTATATATTATCTCTGTTTTACAGATGAAGATATAAAAGCTCCAAGAGATTAGGTTTCTTGTCTAAAACCATACAGATAGTTAATTAACTGGGAACTCCCACACAAATATGTTCGACTCTACCATGATGCTTCCTCTAATCCATTTAGAACACCGAATTGGGAAGTATTGTTTAGGGACTCTTCCATTTTCCATTCAGTGCATCCAGTATGATAACATAAGCCTAAGGAAATTATCTAAATCTGGCGTCATGTTTTCCAAATGTCATAATGTCTATTTTTTATCATGGTGTTGCCCTGAATTTTCTTTTTTTTTTTAATGGTGACTTCTAAAAACAAATATAATGTGTTTATATGGTTAAAGGTGTAATCTCCTCAGGTGATTGCAATTTTTGAAGGGACCATTACTACTGTAAGTAGTTCTTAGGTCCATCATCTGTATGAAGTATTTTGTCTTGGGGCAGGTTGCATTATTGATCATAATGGTTTTCCCATTCTTCCATGAATATTTCCAGAATGTCTTGGCTTGCTGTATTTAGTTACCAAAATGAAGCTAGTGATATGACTTTTCTCTTATACTTCTCCTTTTTCATATTTAACACAATACATTGGCCATAGTGGTACTCCATACACATATGTTAAAACGAACTGGCCTAATTCATAGAAATTATAACTTTATAATCATTATTCTTCCCAGTAGAGAACCGATAGTATTCTGAAATATCCTAGCCTTTTTATAAACACATAATTTATTTATCACTTCACATTTTCAAAGTATTTGTTGGAATAAAATATTTAGCAATATTAAAATGACCATTATGCCTCCATAGGAGAGATTTCTTTAAATTACATTCTCTTATATGGTCATATACTCTCTATCTGTGACTATTCACAACTTAATTTACCTTTCTTACATGTTCACAACAATGCTAATGACATTTTTTTTTTATTTTGGGTTTTTTTTTGGTTTGTTTTTACATTGCAACAATACCCCTCAATAAATATTATACCCTGATTTATGTATAAATCATGTTACTGACATCACTTGGCTAACTTCATATGACACAATAAAAACAAATCATTTAATTTTCACAAGTGATTTTGTAGTTTTATTTAAAAAACAGAATTTGTTGATTTATGATTTACACTTTAATTTTCACTGGTCATTTTTATCAAAAACATATATAAATATAAATAGCAATAGTAGTTATTAATCACTTTTCTAACCTGTGAACAACAAAATAGATTGATTATATTATTGTTGTAACTTCACTGAGATAAGTTCACTTATTTCTTCCCATGTGAATTATATGTCTTCACTCTTCTTTAATTGCTACGTGCTTAATTTTCCTCCACTGCAGGAAGCCCAGCTATTTATAGGTTTAACTTCTATGAGGTTTTCCATCATTTGAGTTTTACTAATCCATTACAATACATTGTTCTTTCATGATTCACGTCTTATATTTATTACTACCACACAACATGGGTTTTTTTCATGACATGTTTAACATGCAGTTTAGTGTGCATAAAACATTAAATGACCTACAATGAGCAATTGGTGATTCTATTTATATTCATATTATACTATGTCTGTGCTATTATTTCTGTAACTTTCTTACTATGGACTAGCAATGTGGGAAGGAGAGGAAGCCAGAAAATATCTTCTGAATTAAATCTATATGTCTGTGTGTGTATGAGAGAGAGAGGAAGAGAAAGAAGCAAGGAAGCAGAGAAAGGCAGAGAAAAGGGTTAGACAAAAACAAACAAACTTAAAGAAAAATCATTCAATAGATATTTCAAAAATTTATTTTTTTAAGGATTTTATTTGTTTATTCAAGACAGAAAGAGAGAAAGAGAGAAGGAGCAGAGGGAGAGGCAGAAGCAGATTCCCCACGGAGCAGGGAGCTTCATGTGGGGCTTAATCCTGGGACTCTGGGATAAGGACCTGAGGCAAAGGCACACACTTAACCAACTAAGCCACCCTAGCACCCCTCACAAATTTCATCAGACTTCTAAGATTTACAAACCTTTAAAAGGAAATATAATTTTTCAGCCTTATGTTCCTCTCAGTGTCTAGCGTTGTACATGTTTATGGCAAATGTTTTCTTGAATGCAGGTGAATTGAATTTAAAAATATCTAACATATGTGATGGGGGATTGAACCATAATATGTTTTCTGATAAATACAGCAGTACACAGATTTAATGGTTTAATTGGCTAAAATAAGAAGTACAGAAGATTCCTAATATGAAGCCTGTCATGATGAAGTGGGAGAAACAAACCCAGAGTCAAGTAAAAATAATTAATTCTGAAAAGTCCAAGTTAGAGATATATATACATTGAAATTGTACTCTAGAGGGATATGTGACCAACTGTGGAAGAATCTGTGATATTGTACAGTTGAAGTGAACTGTCAACTGCTCCTTGAAAAATACACATATTGTATGATCTCTAATCTATCAAATTCATGGGTGTCTTATGCAGATAAAATTGAATAATGCATGTGCCAGTGCTTGGTGAACTCTAAAAAAAAAACATACAAATAATTGATATTGTAATTAGAAACATATATTTTTATGTCCTAGTAGTTCTTTCTAGGATTAATTGAGAATAATGTAAAGATCAGTGTGGAGTCTTTTGCTAGGATATGTGATTTTAGGAAAATATCTAACTTCTTGGAAACTCAAGTTTCTCATCTATAATACAGAAGTTTTTAAGGCCCATTTTGCATATTTGTTAAGAAAAGTATACAAGATTATGGGTATGAAAAGGAAAATACTGGTATTTGTTGGTGTACAAAATTGTTAGTATCCTGTAACTTCTCCTTAGTCAGAAGAAACTGTTTCTGGAAAACACACACACACACACACACACACTATTCAGTGTTTGGAGCACCTGTTACCAAATACTGGTAACATGGAATGCAAAACTAAAGATTATTGGAACTCACATTTGGTGAGGAGATTAAGAAGGCTGACTCAAAAAGAAGTATTTACAAGTAAGGGCAGTGTATGTACCTCATTTGGACCAAGTACAGGAGTCATCCTGAAAGTCTTTCCAAAAAAAAAATCTGTTAAAGAGGCAATTACTGACTTCTATATTATATAATGAGATTCTCTAATGACAGAGCAAAATCAAGGTAATAGTCCAAATAGGGGACTGATGAGGTGAGGAAATATGAAACCTAGAAAATCAATGAGGCTATATAAGGATTTTTAAGGTCAGTTATTATTGGGGTGCAAATCCCCTTATTTGATTCTTGCAAACCTATATTTCTTGGGTAATCCAGATTCTTTGAAGAGTCCAGAATATGTAATATATGAGATCTGAGTGGTATTTCTAGTAGCTGAAGTTCCTATAGCAACTTTTATTAATAAGAGTATTAATAAGACAAAGTATCCCTCATCTTTTTCAATTTACACCTATTTTGAAGCTAAATATCTTGAAGAACTGATGTGTTTTTATTAGCCATTTTCATTATTTGGATACTTGTGTATAGGGTTTTTCTTATTAATATCCTCCTAAGAAGTAATGAATGTTTATTCATATTATATATTATAACCATAATCTTATTCTTTTCATAAAAATGGAGATCTAAAAAAAATACTGAATGATGGATTCTGAAAATGATTGAATCAAACTTTAAACATTTTTTTCTCATAGAATTTTCAGACTTTCAACTATTGACATTAATCATTCTTATTAGATCTACCCAAGTAAAATAGGTTTTATAACATGTATATAGCTGTATTTATTAATTTTGACTTTTTAGTCAGTTAAAGAAATACCATTCCTTCTATTTAATATGAGGTTGTCCATTTTTCTCTATTTTCATTTAATAACAGGTGTAATAGATAATGCTTATAAAATTAGAAATACCTATAATAAGTTTTGATCCTGTCATTGAAATTTGACAAAGAAAGTCTTAAATAATTTTGTTTCTTTGCAATGAAAAGTGATGATTTCATTAGAGCTGAAATGAACATAAGCTATGTTTTGTATGGTTATATCATGGTATGGTTAACAATAATTTAAGGAAATACCTAGGAGTTTTGTTTTTTTATTTTAAAATTGTATGCTTTATAAAATTGAGGCTCATTAAAAGACTTTTTACATCTGATGTAAATACGATATATGGATATTTTAAGGAAATTAGTTTATATTAATTTGTTGCATTTAAATTAAGTAAACAAAAAGATACTAATATCACAATATGTCAACTAAAAATTGAATTACATTTAGAAAGTAATGTAAGAAATACCTTTGAGAATCACAGTAAATAGATCATAGATTATTTATTAAAATAAGTTTCTGTTAGTAAAATATTATCAAAAAACTTCTTAAATTTTCCAATGGCAGTATATTTGTAATTCCCTCCGAATTTAAAAGGAAAAGTTATGAGGCTGAACAACACAGTACATGAATATTCGATTTGGAACATAAATCAAGATCACCTTTTGATTATTGAGCCTGAAATGTTTTCTTCACATCTTTACACAGCTCTTGTGATTCTTGTGACCTTTAATCTCCATTATGTATAATTTTTCTTTGAGAAATAGCTCAAACTTATTCAAAACAAAAACATAATACAAACAACAAAAACACTTCATGAAGACTAGGAAAACCAAACCAAACACTGGAATCCTAATGTGATATAGTCAGAGAGTTCTGGATTTTGACTGTGATGATCTCTTTTCCAGTTCTGGCATTTACTTGTGCCCCAGATTTGTTTTGTTTTATTCTGTTGGTATTGATGATATTACTTAATTTTACTTAACCTAATTTTCCTTATCTGTCAAAACAGACACGGGAATATTTGATCACTGAAGTCATTATTTTATTACAAGTGAAATCTTGTCAAATTATACAGTAAAATTACAGTAGAAGAATTTAGGTCACTTTGTAAACTGATTTAAGTGACTTTGTTTCAGTCTGTCATGATAAAGTAGTAAATTAGTTAAGATTTTTTTCAAAAGTTAAGTTTTTCTAATTGCCCTTTTTCTAGTAATAAATTCTCAATTTCATTTAGTCTCATTTATTTTATATCTGCTTTGGTATTATATAAAAATATTTTTCATATGTTTATGAAGATTATGAAGATTACTGATATTTAATTGCTAGAAAGAGAAAGACCTTGGATTAGAAGTAGTTTTTAAATCACTTCAGAATCATATTTGAAATGGAATGTAGTCACTTCTTGACCTCTTCTAAGAAAATAAAATTTGAGACCCTACAAAGAAAAAACTTTGAGGAGAAGTCACAAATGAACACAATGAATTACTTAGATGCACCCAGAAACACATGTACAAACACACTTCAGTGAGGACAATCATTTTAGTATTAAACAATAGCAAGTTATTTCAAAATTGGAAGTTTACAGCCCACATGCTTTAATGTTTGCATGAAACACATTTTAATGCAAAAATGTAACCTCTCATCAGAATGATAGATGCTGGTTCTTATTTCCTTTGTGAAGGATAACCCTTTTTAATCTCCAGTGATATTAATCCAAACTGTCTGTTCCAGATCTCCTAGGATATGACTAAATGAATGGGCCATCTCTGGTTATTTGCTTCATCCTCTGAATATTTATTTTCATTTCTTAGAGGCATTTCTGCTTTGTATATTGGGTAACTGACATTTCCTTTCATGAGAATTACAGGTTATTTAAGTAAAATACTATATTTCCAGTACACATGCGTGGTATCTAGAAATTTTTCTCATGTCTTTCTGTTTTATTTCCTATCAGTTGTGCGGTACAATTGCTCTTCCCAGAAAAGCCCAAACTTTACTATTGTTCTTTCAGCAGCCATTAATTCTAAAATTCAAAACTGAAATTCACAATTATAAAGCACATTCAAACATTCCTGACTAACTGATGCATCTTACTGGTTTAATGGTGACTAAAAAATAATAATGAATATGATTTAAAGTAGATGAAAAAGAAATGAAGACATTTAAGTTCAATTAAGGACATGAAATGCAGACCAAAAATCTCTTAAAAATAAGAAAAATAGCCAATTGGCATAATTTTAATTAGAATCTAATTCAGTTTGGCAAACATTTGGCTTATTGTTATTATAAGCTCAGCCTGACAAGTTTATAAACCATATCTCTTAGAAGGACTTTAAAGTAAAATTGAAGAATATGAAAACACTCTCCTTTTTTTTCTCTCTTTGTTTCATGTATTTCTGGTGTTTTTATTAGCATTATTCTAGTTTGACACACATACAGTTCCTCCAATAGACTGTAGGGCCCTTGTAAGAATAAAGACTGTTTTTGTTGGTTTTTTTCACCCTTGCTGCCCTGACAGTGCCCCACACATAATCCCTTCTATATAGTCCATGTTCTAACACTGTATGATGACTCAAATGTCATCCAAAGGCACTAAATATTAGCATCTCAAAAAAGCATGATTTGCCATGCCCTTTTCACATTATTGATATACTTGAGTTTTGACTTTTTTTTCTATATATGACCTAAATTTTCCAGGCTCTGGGTCAATTCACAAATATTACAAAACTCAAATTTAATTTTATGACTTAGGGATACTTTGTTATAACACCCTTTTATGTGATGTTATTAGACATGTTTTAATAAAAGTACAATAGTAGGACTGTAAAAAAAGGATTGCAATACTGGAAGGTGTATGACTTAGTCAGATAAGACTTGGCATAGAAAAATACAGCAGCTTTAATATACATGAAGATGGATAGGAAACCAACAGTGAATTGAAAAATGCAAAGTTTTGCTCACAAGGTGACCTGGGAGAAAGGCAGTCAGTAGGGGTGAAGATTTTACTGGTTTAATAATAAATAGGTATACATAAATAATTACTTTGTGACAGTTTTAATGACAACCCAGCCATGGGAGAAGATAAATCTACATATTGAAAGAAAGCAGTTAAATTGTTGACTTGCAGAATGACAGAAGTGAAGAGGATACATTTAAGTGGAGACAGGCAGCTTGTCTAAATATGGCTAATATTAAATACAGGTGATTATAAGCATTTGAAATTGAAATTAAAAATAATCTCTGATTCACTTATTTTGAAATTTCCAAGTCCCCTCAGCTGCATATTTCGCCAGGTGCTGGTACAGTTGGAACAACAAGCATATCCAATGATTTAAAAATAACATTCACGGGTGTCACCTGATGTCACTCCAGATAAGAAATGCTCTTCCCAATCAGAGAGAACACGCTCTGGTATTCATCCTAACACCTCCCAAACCTGTACTACACATTCGTGATGCATTTTTAAATAATCTTTTGGATCTCAAACATATTAAATAGATTATGCTTTTTGAAAATGGTAAACATAGAAAAATAATGGAATGCTTTGGCTGTAGGAAACTTCTGCATGTACAAAGCTTTTTTTTTCATGATCAGGCTTAAAGAAACTAAAGACGTTTTTATTTTTTCTTCCAAAACACTACAAACGGAGTCAAATTTTAGCGTAGTATTCATGACTTTTTGTTCTTCAAAAGGATATTTGAGGCCTACACTTTTAGGCTGCTCAGGTGCATGGCCTCTTAAATATATTGGTTTGGATCTGGGGAAGTAAGCAAACATTTATCAAGGCACTCAGGCAAGCGATGTGCTAAGTGCTTTGTGTGCATTTACTTTTCCCAATAAAAGTCCTATGAGGAAGATATTTTATCTATTTTACAGATAAAGTAACTGAAGTCCTGAAAGGTTAACTTGATTTCTCAAGATCTAAAAGAAACTCAGTAACAAAAATAGGATTGGCTGTTAGCATTCTCTAGAAAGCACACACTTTTCTATTATGTACCTATCTCTGTAAGTGTTGTTTCTCCAATTTATGTGGAAATAAATAATGACATCATTTTTTAAAAAATGCATGGATTTACATCTCACTGCCTCCCCCCCCAATTTGACTTTATAGCCTGAAGATAAGGAACCAAATCACAAATCCATTAATTTTTATTGTTCAAATCACAGATCGGGTTTCTTCAGGGATCTGTACAGAAAAAAAAAAAAAAAAGCCTTATTTAAAAGGTTGCACAGAACATTCACTTTTCATTACTCTGAAAATGAACTAACTTGACTTGATTTACAATAGTACCAGCTCTGTACAGTCAGAATATTTGGGGAGATCATGGACAGAGATTCCCTAATCTTATCAAGCAATTCTGGGTGAAAAATATAATTGACAGGCTCATAAAGATAAAACACAAGATGGCAGAGATAAATGAACATGAAATATTCAGCAACACATTGTAATTATTGTGATGATTCTCATACTTTTTAAAAACGATCACTAAACTCTGAAGGTCATGGAAATCTGAAAGAAAAATAGAAAATAAAGGGAAATATCAAATGGAAAAGTCTAGTACAACCATAATGCTATTTTAGACATTTCCAAAGAAATGGGATACTTCGGCCTCAAGTCACAAAGCTTCACTTTGATTCATTTGGATGATCACATCAGTCTGTTGAGACCGTTGTGAAACTAGGCTTCGGTCTTTTGGCATTTTGACAATGACTTTTAGCATCATTTTCCATCAAATATGGAGAATAGTGTTATTTTCCCTCATTAACTAATTAGTAAATTTAAAGAGATAATTACTGATTACTGTATTAAAGGGGAGCATTTTTAGAAGTCTTTTGGCAGCTCCCCTACCCCCACTGACTTTGATGTTAGCATTTCCTTAGACCATCCTTCAGTTTGGTCATTTTCATTAAGACTGTCATTCCAGTCAATTTTCCTCAAAACTAGGCTGTATTTCTCCATCTTGCACACAGTTTTTTCAAGATGTTGCCAGCCTCTTTGCTGAGTCCATATGCATCAAGGTGACAGCATTTCCCTGTAACTTAAAGTGTCAAAATAGCAAATAAGGTAATATGATATGATATAATGAGGTGAACTCACACTGCCTCCATTTAACTGAACAAATAAGTGATACTTTCCTGCAAAAGAGATGGGGGTGGGCAGGAAATTAACTGCAAATCTAGAGAACTAAAGGAGCCTGTCTCAATTTATATTGCATTATATACTAGAGAGATCTTGATTGTAAATCTTCTTGAATCTGAAATGATCTCTTCTCACTACCCCTCCACCCCCATTATTCCTACATCTATTTAGACACTTAAGCTTTCCAGAAAACCATAGAATTGTGCATCCCTCTGAGACAAGTTTTTGATAGAAGGCTTAACGCCAGTTACCAACCACTTGGTAATGATGCTACCTAATTTTTCTTGAAGGTTGGTAAGAAGAGAGATGTTATCCATGTGTGAACTGACAGTTTAAAGTAGAATTCTGCAAACTCTTTTTCATAAAATGATACAGTGTATCTATTGGCTGGCTTCTATATTTTGGGGACATTGGCAGAATTTAAATAGCTGCATTTGAAGTCATAACTACCTTTTTTGTAATATTGCTTCAATGGAGAAATATTTCCCAAATGATAAAGAATATATTTGTAAATTACTTCTGGAGTCATAACCTATTAATACTTTAAAACAATTTTTATACATGTTTTATTTCTAAATGACATTTAAGGCACTCATGCATAATTTGAGAATTGCCTACATAGAGATTAATTTATAATGACTATTTATATTCTTCACTACAAATTCTGAGATCATAGATAAGATACCCCAGAAGGTCAAATCCTTTAATATGATAAACCTAGTATTTCAGACTGACAAAAAGCTACCAAATATCAACTCAAAGCCACCATTGTTAGGTAAATACATAACTTCTCTGGTTGTTGTCTCCTTCCAAAAAAATTGATTGAGTTTATCCTGCTATAAAGATTGTGTTTATAATCATTTATAGGATTTTAATGATTTATATTACTGTGTAATACAGAGATAATTTTTGGAGGGTGCCAACCATAATAAATAAATTCTTTTCTTATAAAAGAGAGAAAAATGTAACAAAAGGGTAAAAATACTTTTGAAATGTTTATTATAAAGCGTTGTTTTCTACTTTTTCTCAAAATTTACATTGGCATGTCTGTTACTTGAATTATCTAATCTCATTTTCTCCTGGAAGAAATATTTATAACTTAATTAACTAATGATATATTTTTCCTTATAGTTATATATCACATAATATTAAAATTCTCTAGACACTGAATAAAAAAATAAAGTATTTTCATCTGAAATATGAAGTGATTATTCACTGAATATCAGATTGCTTAGAAAATAGTGAATAAAATAGCTCATATGGAAGAGTGTTCATTTACCTATATGTATATCTTTATTTGATACTTGTCATAGAGTTAGCATGTAGTTATAAATTAATTATTTGCTGATGTTTATTTGACAAAGTTGTAACATCAACATAGCCAACTTCATTAATGCAGGGATAGAATGGAAATTAAGATAGAAAAGTATCAGAAAATATATGTCATTATAGATTCATGTGAAAAATACTAAAGAATGAAGAACATTGTATGTACAGATTGTATGTACAGATATTTTACATTGTATGTACAGATATTTTACATTGTATGTACAGATATTTTAATCCACATACACCCAAATGAAGTTCAGTAGCATCTATTTAGAACTAAAAACTATTTTATAGTAATTGGCAAATGAAAGTGAAATTCTTCTAGAAAATATTAATGCCAATGTACCTATATTTACATATTAAATTGGTGAGGCTTATCTTTTAAATAAAAGCAAATTGTCTTTCCCTGCATGAAAATATAATAATACGAGCATGATGTTAGTAATTGTTGAAAACAAATTAGAACAGAGAAATATAGATGTTTAAGGATTCACTCTGGCTATTTAATGTTATCTTTGCCCCTGTAAATGTAACACTTTCAAATTATAGCAATCTGTCTCATTCTTAATTTTCAGGAAAATAAAAAATGGTATTTAAGTACCATGACAAGTATAAATAGAAATTGAAAGGAAATTATTTAAATGTAATGATAATAGAATGTTATTCCATTTACAGAAGACCATTTCAATAAGAAATTACACTTACGTAAATATTTATAAAATTATTAAATGTTGGTCAAGTTTTCTTCCCTTTTTAAAGAACCTTGTTGTATAATTGGAAATCAGGTATATTGCAAATGTTTCCATCAAAACAAAAAACAAAATGCTTTTTACAATAGATAGTTTCTCTCATGTCTTTGGTCATTTGATAACAAAAATTTTTATTTTATTTGTAATATCATGCTTTATGAAATAGAGCAATAACAATAGCAATAGTAATGCATTACTTTTTTAAAAATTATAGAAATGGAAATTGTATGCTTGATATGAATAGAAGGTCACTTGGAAGTAAGTCATATTTTAGGCTCAGCCAAATATATAAAACTAATTGCGAGAAGAAAATAAAACATTATCTTAACCCTCTAATTATTTAAATGTTTGTAAAAGTTCTCTGGAATCCCTAAGCAAGGAACCAAACTGTAATGACACAACATTTTTGGTAGAACTTGCTCTGTTTCCAGCACTGCATCCTGAGCCCAGTGCAGAGGACATGAACCTAGTATTTAAATAATGTCATCACATAATAACTTCTGCATGCTCCAGGGAGCCTTTATGAGATAGGCAAGAACAATGTACTAACATCGTGATGAGGGAGCTGAGGGCAGAGAGTGTATATAGTAGCTTGGGTATTTTATACAAAATTGTATGCAACGTAGTCTACCTTCCCTTCCAGTTGAAACTTACAATATGAAATTAAAAAGATTTAAAAGATTAAAAGCAATGATTAACTTGAGTGCTATGGAGTTAATTACATAAAATATAAGATTACTTTATATATATTTTAAAGAATTATCCCAACAGCAATGTATGACACTATAAATACAAAGAATGCACATATTTACATAAAGCAGAAAGATTGTTTCCTAATTAGAGAGCTTTGTTTTGTTGCTTTGTTTTGCCTTTTTTTTTTTTTGAAAATTTAATGTATTGAGAAACTCAGGGATTCCTGAATGTAATACCCTAAGAAGCAAACTCCAAAAATACACTGACCTTGTTATAACATAAAATGTTCCCTTCAAAACTGTTCAATTCAAAACAGAACTGCACTTGCTGTATCACAGTGCTACCGATAGTAATTTAAGGTAACTGTCACTTTAAAAGTAGCCATCAATCCTGCCTAAATATACATTATTTTTATATAAAAACCCTGGTATCTTCTTTCAACATATATTTCCAAGAGCTCTAATACAGAGAATAAGCCTTAAAAGCAACTACATTTTTCTGTTATGCTACTGTGAAAGAAAATTGTAGTCATTAGTCAAAAAAGTGAATAAAATTGGTTATATTGCTACAGAATGACCTCGATATTGATTTTTAAAAATATTCTTATAACCTGCATGATACCAAAACAACTACTGTTCACAACCTCACCTGTATAAAGAAACTATTTTCCATTTGAAAAACATTATACACTTGTCAGTTAAAGAAAGAGCGCATTGGCCAAGAACATTTTAGTGGCTGCGATTATAATGAAGCTAGAGACATGATATGATTGTGATACAACTGCATGCAATTTGAAGCAAATGAATTCTTTTAAATTTATCCTAAATTTCATGGAGTTTTGAGTACGTAGGAATGCATATGAAATAGCATTATCATATTTAGTATTAATACTTATAATAGAGACTGATAAGATGAACATTGTCTCATATTTATTTGCCTAGTAAATCCCAAATTTTGATAATACGTTTTAAAAGTAAGCTCTTGTTTTCCACACCTCTAGTGAAATACACTAGAAATCCATATAGGTATTTCAACAAAGTAGTAGTATTACTTTTTAAGATGTTGCCTATGAGCCTCAGGCAATTTCTAAGTCTTTTTTAGTTCCTGAGATTTCAACTGAGAAAAAGTGTCAATTAGTTCTAATTTTGATGATGTTATTCATGATGCAGTCTCTAATGTAACATAATTTGGGGGGAGGGGTGGAGAGACTTGGTGACATGTTTCCTCAGGACATAGACCAAGACCAATATACTCAGCATTCTATACCATTGTCTAATTGTGACATAGTCAAAAAATAAATAAATAAATAAATGTGACACAGTCTGTGTCAACACATTTAAATAGAAAGTGATAAAAATCCATTCTTTTTATGATTTTCTCTGTAATGTCAAACATATAGTTTAGATACTTAGAAGCATCTTGGTATATGACTAGTTAAACATTTAGGGTATATGTTTGTAATCTGATGATGACAGTTACTGGATATATTGACCATACTAAGGGCAGTAATAGTCATATTAAATTTAAATCTCCTAAGGTAAAATCATATCTGGAGTATTTTATTCAGTTATTAGACCTATATTTTAAAGAAGACATCGATAAAATAGGACAAGGATGAGAATGGTTCAATAACATCATAAGAAGAATGATAAGGGTTACTGGGAAGATCAAATTTAAGAAGAGAATATTTGGTTGGGAAGAAAACACAAACAAATAATTTGAACACATTGTCCTGTGGATGATAATCTAACTTGAGTCTATAAGGCATAAGGATTAACTAAGGTCAATGGGTGAGTACCAATAGAAATCCCTGGACATTATAGCTAATCTGAAATTAGCTTGTCGTTGCTAGGTGTCTTTGAAGAGTGGATGATGCAGTCTACCTGGGTGATTGTAGAATTCATGTTAGGAGTACAGAACTGGATGAGGCATCATCTAGAGACTCATGTAATTTGGATGTTTTGTAAATTTAATGACTGAACTATTTCCCTGATAAACATGTCCCAAATACTTCAACATTTTGAATGTTCAAGATAGGAATTATTAGGGCAGAATGTTAGACATGGTCAGTGCTGGAGGTCCAAAGTGATTGAATAGCAGCAATTTCATGGGATTCATCTACATCCATAGTTCTCTAAGACAATTCTCTGAAATGAGATAGAAATGAACAGGCAAAAAAAAAAAAAGATTCTATTAACCTTCATCTTCACAGCATGAAGTTGGATTGGCCACAAAAATGAACAAATGAATAAGAGTAGCCAACATCCCAAACTACTTTCACCCAATTTAATTTTTCATGGTTCTTGTTCTAATAGAGAAACAATAACTAAACCAAAAACCATGAAACTCAGTTGAGCTAGTAGATGTGAAAGCTCTTTAAAACTTGAAGAGTACAGTGGAAGTTATCCTGTATCTCTGTGGATGCTAGTTTTTAATGTCATAGTAAGAGAGTGTGGCAAATGAATTATAAGGCTATCATGATAGAAATAATTGTATGTAAGATAATAAAGCTGAATAAAAGAAGAGAAATGAGAAAAAAAAATTGGTGGTAGATGGTGATAAACACCGTAAGTAAGAGTCAGGATATCTGTACTCAATTCCAACTAATACTGTCCTCTTAGTGACTCTGAGCTAGGCATGATATTTTCTCACCCTGAATAACTCATCTGTAAGTTAAGAGCAGTGGTATTAACTGACTTTAGGCGGCTTTTGAAACTAAAAATTCCAGTACTGTTTGAAAATATTTAAGAATAAAAAAATATAGGCTCTAGTCCATGCAGTCTAAGAAGACTAAAATTTAACAAGAAATCAGTATGTTATCTTGATTTAGTTAATGTTGAAAAGAATATTTAGAGGCCAAAATTATTTTTTTAAAGATTTTATTTATTTATTTATTTATTTATTTATTTAAGAGAGAGAGAGAGGGAATGAGGGAGAGAGAACATGAGAGGAGAGAGGTCAGAGGGAGAAGCAGACTCCTCACTGAGCAGGGCCTGATGTGGGACTTGATCCCGGGACTCCAGGATCATGAGCTGAGCCAACTGAGCTCAACCCAGGCACCCCGAGGCCAAAATTATTAAAGGATTTAGTCTATGAGAGACAAATGCATGCATAATGCTTTATTTTGTATTTTGGTTAAATTAACTACATAGACTTGGTTGGAATACCAGTTCAGTCCCTTGTCAGTTTGTTGGTGTGGTAGCCTTTCAGACCTCTGCAGGAACTGGCCTCTGATCCCAGGCTGATGTGCTCTGAACTCCATCACTGTGGTTGGTGTTGAGGCACCATCGCCCATTGGCTGCTACCAACCAGTGACTAAACATGGCATGGATATTGAGATAGGCCCGCTCTGGGAAGATATGTGACTTTGATGGTTTGAAGGATTCCAGATGGCCTTGCCAAACTTTCTTTGGAATTATACTACATTTTAAAATGCTTCCATTCAACTTTTCTTCCTTCCCTCTTCCCTTCATTCAGGGTAGTCCTGCCTCACAATCTGATAGCTCCAGCCTTTAGTGGCTTCTACCTCTTTGACGAACACAGGCATTTTCTCCTATAAATCTTTTGCATGTGTAATTGTCTCTTAGCATCTCCTTCTTGAAGGATCTGGAATAATAGGTCATATAGAGCCTTCACATTTTATTCAGTTGACTTGTCTATAAATTGGAGATAATAATAATTTATTTGGTTAGGATGACAATTAAATGATATCTTTGAAAATATTACATATTAATTATATAATGTTCGTACATGTTATGTTTTATTCAAATTCAACACATTCTTATTCATGGAGATTTTTGTCCCATCACTCTTGTTCAGCATTTGCCCTCAAACTAAATTGCTCTCTCCATCTATGCATATCTAATTCCTATATCACTTAGTAGAACAATCTAAGGTCACTTCTTTCACAAAACTTTCAAAGTTAATTTTTTTTTCTCTTCAAGACTACTAACACAATTAAAATATTCTCTCTTTTTCTTTTTCTTTTAAAGATCTTATTTATTTACTTGACACACAGAGAGAGACAGCGAGAGAGGCAATACAAGCAAGGGGAGTGGAAGAGGGAGAAGCAGGCTTCCTGCTGATCAGGGAGCCTGATGCGGGGCTTGATCGCAGGACCCTGAGATCATTACTTGAGCTGAAGGCAGACGTTTAACGACTGAGCCACCCAGGCACTCCCAAATATTTTCTCTTGAATGCTCATTCTTTATTTTTCATATGCCCTATTCTGGGTAGAAAGTGTTATAAGGTCAGGGTCTCTGTCTCATCCATGTTTATATTCCTGGGAATCTGGTACCTAGGGTGTCAGTAAATGTTAGTTAAATTTAAGAAAAAAGTTTATTTAATGGAAGTCAGGGGTCATATCAGGTAGAAATTGGTCATAGAAGAGTTTGGCTTTTCTGTTAAGTGCAATGAGAAGCCATTTGTAGTTTCTAAACAGGGACTGACAAAACAGGATATGTGTTCTATAGTGACTGCAGTGGACACCATGTAGAAGACACGGGGGATGGGATTTAAGGAATGTTCTGAAACTGATGTTGCATTTGCAGATGGACAGCTGCCCTTTACCGATTAGCGCTTACTGATCAGTAACTTACTGATTATGCATTCTGTCTCTTTAGAAGCAGTCACTCCATTACTTTCCAGCATTAGTAACTAATCTGTAAGCTAACCTGTGCTATTAAACTGATGAGAAAGACATTTAAAGAATGACCTTTCCTATATTTAACCGATATCAGTAGCTATGATGCTGGCAATCAACTCAGACTGGCTGTAGAATAGATTAAGCAATGGAATCTAATGGGGGATTCCCTCCCCTCAGGGCCTGGCCTGGCCTGATAAGTGACATATGAAACAACAACAATAACAGCAAAACCCAACAACTACAGGATTTATTTTCTTTTCCTAAAATCTACAGGATTTATTCCTTGCTTTTTCATCAAGGGATATACTTATGAAGAAGTCTTCAGGCACAGGTGTATAGTCGTAGGCTTCAGAGATTCTGGTATTTGTTTTAAGTGCCATAATGTCATTATTTCGGTGGACGTGGATCTGTAGACTGTCAAATATGAAGGAATGAGCAAACAAACATACTCCAAAGCTAAGCCTAAATGACACTGTCTCAGATTATCTACGGTTCTTATTTCCTCCATTAGTGCAAGTAATCGAGTGTTTGAATTTGAAAGTGCACGTTTATCTCATTGTTCCATTATAGGTAATAAAAGTGACCTATGTGAGGATATTAGATTAGTGATTTTACTTAGTTTTCACCTTATGCTTAGAAGGTGTGAAATTGTTAACTTGTTCAAATTAAGTCATTATCCAGTTATGTAACAAATAGACTTGGGCTTAAAAAGCTTAACTAAGCAGATGCAGAGAGGAAGGAGCAGCTCTATCAAATGCTTCAGAAGACCCTTTCTACTGCTGTTCTTTATTTTTATGTCTCATTAACAGCAGTATTAACTATCACATACTGCTCGTTTAGGGGAAATTGGGAGAAATTAAGCATTCTGCAATAATCCTCTTAAAATATTTTAAGGATAAGAAGGAGTTGGGGTTTCTCTTTATTATTTTTTTAATAATCCTTAGCCACATGTCACTGTGAACCTTCTTGTCACAAAATAGATAGGTACACGAGGAACCCTAGTGTATTACTTTGCTAGGCCTGTCATAACAACATATCATAAACACAAGGGCTTATTCAACAGAAATGTACTTTCTCACAGTTCTGGATACTAGAAGTCCAAGATCAAAGTGTTGGCTAGTTTAATTTCTTTTGAAGTTTCTCCTCCTGCTTTGCAGACAGCTGCCTTCTCACTGTGCCTTCATATGGTCATCTCTCAGTCTGTGTATTGTCTCTGTCTTAATCTCTTTTTCTTAAAAGAACATCAAAATCATATTGGATTAGGGCCTATCCATATGACCTAATTTTACTAATTATCTCCTAAAAGGCTCAATTTCCAAAGGTAACCATATCCTGAGTTTTGAGAGGCTAAGACTTAAACATGTGAATTTTGGCAGGGCACAATTCAATTTCTAACAAATAGGAAACTTTTTTTCCATCTATTCAATGCATATTTTTTCTTTATTTGAAAAATATCCAAATTCATATAAGGGAGAGGCTCTATAGTAGAATTAAATATGACATTGTGGCATCATCTCTTTAGATTTCCATAGATATTTATTTTTTCTAAATTTTAGAGAGCCACACAGAGTATATTTAAGCATGGAGATAATCAAGACAAGACCAACTAGGAGGAAAAGAAGAGGATGACTGTAAGAAAAGGAAGGAAAATGAGTCATAGTTGGACAAACATAGATCAAGACCTCTAAGATTATAGTAAAGATTTTGCTTCCTGTGTTCCCTAAAGGACACAGAGTTAGGATATTACTTTCAGGAGGTTTATTGACCAGTTACCGAAAAAAGACATAGAGATGGGTAGCTTTTGTTACTCTTTGAGCCCAGGTTTCTAAATAAACAAGAGGAAAAAAAAGATGTAATTATGTCTTTCTAAAGGTGATAATGCCTAAGGGATTTGTTCTTTAATCTGGAGCACATCAGTATATTTCTCAATTCTACCTCTTTGGGTCCCCCCCCTTTTCTTGTGGTGTTATATCACAAATATTTTGTCTGTTTTGGGTTTTTTGCTTGTTTGTTTGCTTCAAAAATTTTGTCCAATGGGAGTATGAAATTCTCTTTTATTGGTGAAAGTGCTGCAGAGCCACTAATCGAAGTTATGATAAATATTTTTTAAACTGTTAGAGAAAGGCACATAGATACAGATACATGATCTCAATAAGCTCAGAACATTTCTAGAAAATATCAAAGCAGAATTTTGTGTGAAAGATTATATACATAATAAAAACTTGCATACCACTTTAAGGAAGTCTCCTCTAAGCTTACATTTGGTTTTGATTTTTTTAAAGATTTTATTTATTTATTTGACACACAGAGAGAGATCTCAAGTAGGCAGAGAGGTAGGCAGAGAGAAAGGGGGAAGCAGGGTCCCCAGGACCCTGAGACCATGACCTGAGCCAAAGGCAGAGGCTTTAACCCACTGAGCCACCCAGGCACCCCAAGTTTTTGACTTTTTTAAAAGATTTTATTTATTTATTTGACAGAGAGAGACACAAGCAGAGGGAGTGGGAGAGGGAAAAGCAGGCTTCCCCCAGGACCTTGGGATCATGATCAGAGCCTAAGGCAGACACTTAATGCCTGAACCACCCACGTACCCCTGTTTCTGATCTTTAATATGCATAGTTTGATCATTGTACGGTCTCTTTTTTGTACTCTTTTACTTTAAAAAACATGAATAAAAAGACAAGCCACAGACTGGGAGAAAATATTTGCAAAACACATATTTGACAATAAACATGTATCCAAAATATACAAAGAACTATTAAGACTCAACAGTAAAAAAACAAACAACCCAATCAAAAACTTGGGCAAAAGATCTGAATAGACATATCACCAAAGAAAATATACAGATTGCATGTAAACATATGGAAAGATTCTTGATATCCTTTCTTTAGGGAGTTGCATATTCAAATAACAGTGAGATACCACTATACTTTTCTAAGAATGCTAAAATTCAAAACACTGACCACATCAAATGCTAGCAAAGATGTCAAGTAACAGAAACTTATTAATTGCTGGTGGGAATGCAAAATGGTACAGCTACTTTGGAAGACAGTTCTTTCTTATTAAAACTAAACACAAATTTATATAATCTAGTGATAACACTCCTAGATATTTACCCAAATTAGTTGAAAATTTATGTTCACACACACACAAAAAACCCTTTGTACCAGTGTTTATATAGTGTTATTTATAATTGTCCCAAACTGGAAGCAACCAAGATGCCCTTTAATAGTTGAATTTTAAACAAACTGTGATATATCCAATATTCAATGGAATATTATTCATTGATAGCAAGATATGAACTATCAAGCTACAAAAATACATTGAGGAACTGTAAATACATGTTGCTTAGTAAAGGAAGCCAGTCTGAAAAGACTACTCACTGTGTGATTCCAATTATGTGACATTTTGGAAAAGACAAAATAATAAAAACAATAAAAAGATCAGTAGTTGCTAGGGGTTCAGGGAGAGGGAGTGATTTCTCTCTTTCTCTGTCTCTCACTCTTTCTCCTACTCCTGTTAGTCTACAATCTGTGACAGAGAGAGATGGAGGCCAAATCTCTAAACTTAAAAAAAATAGTCACATCCAACTTTGAGATGAAATCAAATATAGGATCCTTCATGTGGATGGCTCTTTGACATTTCCACTGTAATAACACTGAACACTTTCTGACCACAGTCATTTGCTGTACAGCTGTTGCTTCCATCATGGAAGTTTGAGTGACATTTGGCGTCCTGGGGCCTCTGTGCTTTGGAGTCTTTGAGTAATGAAAACACTTGTACCGCAACCCTAAATTCTAATTACTTACGTATTCTATTGGAATAGAGAATAGGAAAAAAAAAACCCAACTCATACGATGTCCTACAAAAATTGATGCAAGAATTACCAGTTGCTAGAATGATAAACTGCAAAACACAAAATTGATATGCTATTAAAAGTACTGCTGGACTTTATTTGCTCTTTTCTTTAATTGATATAGATATTTAGAAACATCTATTTCTTAATATACATTTTATAATAATCTAATTAACTTTTTCAAAAGTTGTATTAAAACTTTCATTGTAGCTTCATTACAATTGCATATTATTTTAGAGTGCCATCTCATGCATGACAAAAATCTCTCTAAATTTATTCTTTGATATCATTTTATGGATATTTCCTTTCCTCCTCTCTTTTTGCTTGTTTGCCTCTGTAAAGCTATTTCAAGTTATATTTTCCATTGTAGTTTCAGGTGGGTAATTAATGATGTAAAAAGTATAACAGATTTTAAAAAGCTGATCCTGGAGGCAGCCATGCCCTTACTTGTTCTCTAAGATTCTGTTAGATGGTACTTGTAGATGCTCAGGGTATGTTGGCCTGCATCACACATCAAGTTTTATTGCTACCCTACTGATACCCACTTGAAACCCAGCTGGCATCTGGAGGTCTCTGTTGTTATGCTGCCTCGTGATGTTTTGAGATGGATTATGTTATCCCTAGGGCATTATGGGAGAAGAAAAAAGTACAACGCAGAGTTGTCCCAGCTAATCATACTTCTCTAGCACTAGCTCCCTACTGACCTCCCCACTCCTGCTCCCCATAAAAGATCAAATACCTCTTCCACTGTTGGGAATGGCCAGCAATCCCTGTACCGATGGATAAAAGGTTACTCCAAACTTTGCTGTGAGAGAGAGAAGGCAAGGGGGTCAATGCTCAGAGTGAATACCCTTTGCTCTTCTTTGCTCCCACATTTATTGGTCCTTCAGGATAATCACAAATTCATATCACTGTTTCTCAAGCAGGCAATGAGTGACAAGGGGGTCTTACTGAAACTAGGAGAATCTGTTTATGGGAAAGATACAATATGTTAATCTGCAAGTTTTAGGAGTTCTGGTAAACATAGCCTAAAGGACAATACATTCATCTCTTTGATCAAAGGGTGGCTGTTTGGGCTGAGAAAGCTTGGGTAAAGCAACTCACCTATGGGGGTGCCTGGGTGGTTCAGTGGGTTAAGCCTCTGCTTTCATGTCCTGGGATCCAGCCCTGCATCAGGCTCTCTGCTCAGCAGGGAACCTGCTTCCCCCTCTCTTTCTTTGCATGCCTCTCTGCCTACTTGTGATCTCTCTCTTTCTGTCAAATAAATAAATAACATCTTAAAAAAAAAAAAGGGCAACTCCCCCCTGGCATTCCAATGGCAGAGTGGTCACCCGCAGACATCAGCATTCCAAAGGTCTAGCCCTTCTCCAAAACCTTTCTCCAAAACCTTCTAAATCCTCAGTGGCCTCTGAGTTACATTTTATCAAGCTAGGTATTATGGTTGAATTCATGCTCTACGTTGATCCCAACATCTCATGTAAGATGTTCTTATATATTAATATAAATTATTGGGATTATTAATCTTCCTCACTTCTGTAGCATCTTTTACATTGTAATTGGGACAGAGAGTAAGAGGTCCATTCTAAGCATAACTAACTATACAAAGTGAGCATAATAATTGAATAAAAGTGCTGGTGAGGTTGTTCTTTTTGGTACCAAGATTATATTAAAATATTTCACTTATATATATTTCCAAGGTTTACTTTTTTAAAGAACATGTAGACTTGGAAAGCTAACTGCAAAGGATGAAAATAGATTTTTTACCATTTAAATATACTTTTCAACTCCTTTTGAGTTGGAGGATGAGTTTATAGTTTAATTTTTAATAAAATCATTTCTATATGGTTTACATAATTTTGGGACATGTGTATGGATCCCTTATATACATAACAAGCTATGCTATAAATAGGTCCACCTTACCAAACAGCTTTGACTTTTTCACTACACACATATTAATGTATTTCAAGGCATTGGTGGATTTTGTGTAAGAAATTCCTTGATGAGACTGACCTCAGTATAAATGGGGACCTCAACCGGCAGAGGAATATTTTGCAGGAAGTGCTGTAAAACAAGAAGCAATAGATAATCCCTTCTCTTAGAAGATGAACTTCTGTCATGATTGAGTGACTCAAATGGGTACTAGAGTCTAGACAACTCCAGATATTTATATAGAATCTAGTAGTTTAGCAGGCCCCAAGCAATATTTATGAAATGGATAGTCAATATCGATTAAACAATATTTGATGAAGGCTGTTACGCCATCTTGAAGACTAGGCTAAAGAGGCCTAGATCTATTAAGTAATTGATCAAGGTCATACAGATATCACCAAGGCCACACAAATATCAAAGGTGAATAATATTCAAACTCAGGCCAGCCAACCTCCAGAAAATCAAAGCTCTTAACCACTAGACTAGATAGAATGAAGGGAGTCAGGGACTATTGGAAGGCTGAGATTAACTCTTAGCAATAATTATAAATATCGATTAGGTTTGAATTTGCTGGCACGTATTAGAAGAAATATGTATTTAAATAATATACCATTTCAGTCAGTGATTTGTGGTTTAAAAGTGATTTCTAAGAAAAAGAGTAATTTCCTGATGGAGCATATTGCCAACTGTATAGTTGTGAATTTTTGGATGATTGTCTATGTTACCTTACAGTGATGACAACTAAATTCTATATATAATGAAAAAACTGATCAGACTTGAAATGTAGCTTATAAATAGATACTTAAAAAACCTGACTGATTAAATTAATTCCAATACTCACATATCATATAAATAGCACAAATTCTAAGTCAGAATACTTACATATCACCTTAATTCTTCATCTCTTTTAATTTTTTTCTTTACTCAAAAGATTGTGTACCATAAAAAAAGTAAAGTTAGTTTCAAGTAATAAGACATCAAATTTTATAGTTTCATGTGCTATGTTTTTTATAAAGGTAAAGATGCACTTTACTGGGGATAGTTTTGTAGGCTCTTGAAAATCCTGGTCTTTAAGATCAGTGTAATTGTTTGAAGTGATTACATAATTAATCATCATTCTCCTTTTAAATTCCCCTTTTAAAATTAATTTTGGATTATTTTAATTACTTTGCAGAGAGGAAACATACTTTGTGTTCTAATATCAGTCCCCGTATTTACTATTATTGTTGTGTATATTTTTAAATTTAAAAATAGAAATAACGGTGCGGCGCCTGGGTGGCTCAGTGGGTTAGGCCTCTGCCTCCAGCTCAGGTCATGATCTCGGGGTCCTGGGATCGAGCCCCGCAACTGGCTCTCTGCTCAGCAAGGGAGCCTGCTTCCCCCCCACCCCGCCTACTTGTGATCTCTGTCAAATAAATAAATTAATTAATAATCTAAAAAAAAAAAATAACAGGACGCCTGGGTGGCTCAGTCAGTTAAGATGCTGCCTTTGGCTCAGGTCATGATCCCAGGGTCCTGGAATCAAGTCCCACATCAGGGTCCCTGCTCGGCAGGGAGCCTGCTTCTCTCTTTACCTCTGCCTGCTTGTGCGCTTTCTCTCTCTCTCTCTGACAAATAAATAAATTATAAAATCTTAAAAAAATAGAAATAACAAGAATAAGATCTTCTGGCAGGGCTATTGTGAGATTTACTGCAACAGTACTTACAAAACTCTTTCTTCTGGCTTTATACATCCTAAGTTGAAAAAAATATAGCCATTTTTAAAAAAATAATATAAATTTCTATTGAAAGTAAAGTCATTTATTATCATATGTTAACTTCTAGAGAAGAGGGTAAAAAAAACAAAAACAGAAACTATAACTTTCCAGAATTCTCTTGAAAAACTTAACAGTTTACCAAAATTTACGTGCTGGAAGGGAATAGAATCCCACTTTAGTGAGTATATATTTAACTACTAATTTCTGTAGGTTATTTTTCACTGCTTATGTCAAATGTTTGTAGTTTTCAGCCCAAATCATTCTCATCATTTTAATGCTTATTTACAGCAGGAAAAAAAAATCATGGTATAGAAAGTATCCTAGAAAGAACACAGCGTGGTCTCAGACCACTGAAGGATAGCAACTTCTGGTGGTTCAGCTCTAGAGGTTGGGAGAAGTAGAATTACATCTTCCCTTGGGATAACTTGTCTTTCCTCTGAGCACTTTTGAGTGTAGGGAAGGGCCCAAAGGGAAAAGTCAAGAAGCCAGATCAACAGCTTAGATGACAGTGAACAAATGCTTTACTAGAATGTTTGTCTTAATGAAGTAATTTAATAAAATATTGTTTAAGGCAATGTACTTAAAATATTAAGATGCTTTTTCAGGTAGCTAAATTGATTATTTCCTGGCAGATTTATTTTATTTTTTCCCAAGTAAGCTGACATAGAAAATAAAGACCTTAAAATTATAACAATGTAAAAATCCTCAAGTATAATTTACTTTGCAGAATTGTCATATAAATGTATATATCAACATACAAAGTAACAAAGAAGGGCCCCTTTATATCATGATGCTTCCTGAGTATGTCATGAAACATTAAGCATTTTTAATACTGACCATTATCTTTCTTCTCTCTCTTTCTCTGTCTCTCTCACAGGTGAGTAACTGAAGGTTAAAATCAGAATTCCTGGATATGAAGTATTATATGCTTTTTTATTAATGTCCTGTGGGTAAGTAAAGAAAGAGACTTGGCTTAAGCACCAGACTGAATGCTGAATCATGCAAAGATATAAATTAGTGAGCTGTAGCACTCTATCACTGGGAGTCACGATCAAATATTTAAAAGGTATTTGAAGTCAGTCACATGAGTATTAAGGGGAGAATATTTTCATGTTCTTAAGATTTGTAATCGTACCAGTCAGAAAAAGCAGGTAAGTTAAGGTGCTTTCTTCTTGAATGGCAATGCCTTGCTTTGATGATAGCTATCATCAGTAGATGTTATTTCAGATGGAAAATTGTTTAAAAACATAAATGGAGGTATGTTTCTGACAATTTTAGCTACTGACACTGAAGAGTCTATAAAATCATGAAAAATAAAATTACATTAAAATGTAGAAATAAAGACTGCTTTACTGACTTAAGAGAAAACTTTAGAATTTGGATTTTTAATCTTAGAAATATGATGGACTCATTTTTTAACCAATGTAGTATTAAATATAGATCAAATGAAATACATTTAACCAAGGCTTAATATTTTAGAACAAGATTTAAGAGAAAATATTGAACCATAGCCTATTCATAAAATTCTATTAGAAAAGCTTTTAATGTAGACTTTTGTAGAACAAAAAAGAGCTTTTGTAGAGTTAGGAAATTGTTTTCTTTTGTCACTTTTTTTTCAATAAATATTGATTGGTCTAATATATTTAAAGTATTTTAGGTAAAGGACTCCTTAAAAGTCATTTCAAAAAGGAAAATAACCTTTAGAATAAAATTCAAATGTCACAAAAATCTTTTTTATTCAAACATTAACTATATTCATGGAGGTTATTAGTGTACATTGAGATTTAGAAGCTGGAAATCTACTTTAGAAAATTCTCTTAAGATTTGATAATGGTGTTAATAATTTATAATGTTTAAAGAATATATTCCAGAGAAATTATCTTTATAGTATAGATGAATGAGATTTCTGATGTAATTGCATAATGCCTTTTTTTAAGTTTTTTTCTCCTCCCTTTCTTTTTCTGCCACTGATTTGTTAGTGTTCATAAAGTGGGATATTGGCTTTGTTACCAAGTTTAAGTACAGTAGAATGATAGGTATTTTAGATAAAAGTGTAAATAACTTTTTAATGTTGCTTTATTGAATATATTGCTATATGTGGGAGTAGGTGGAGGGGAAATAGGTATTTTTTGGTAGGTTTACATTTATAACTTGATGTTTCTTGGCCTGATAAATTGTTTTTAACATGAAAAAGGCTATATTTCTTGAAATGATCTACTTGTAATAGGACTATGTATTTATTTCAGTTTGTGAAAATTATTTGTAAAGGTCATAGAAATTACTTTAACAAAATGTCTATTGGTGCTATCATATCTCAACTTCTGACATAATGGTTATTGTCCATAAAATATTTAATTAGACCAACATCAATAACATATTCAATCTCATCAGACTAGGTTAATGGCTCCGATTTTGGAGGCAATTAACATGATAAAATGAATGGTTTGGGGATATGTTCTAAGAGGAAATCCAGCTCTGAGTTTGGTATAACATTCTTAAAGGGGCAAAGTTACTAGGTTATTTCTTCTGATAGTAAGCTGTTTCAAAATCTTGTTTATTTTCTCGGTCTGCTAGTACCCCTGGTAAAGATAAGAGTTTCTTTTCAGTGATAGATACATATATTATTTTGAAATTTATCATCATTTTAATCACAACTTGAATTCATAAACTTTTGTGGGTGAAGTATCACAATTAGATTAAGTAGCATAAGTTTTGAGTTTATAGAAAAGTAAACTAAGTGTTGGAATTGAACAACCCGTTTTACTATTTGAGAATGAGTTTCTGGGCAACCATGTGTTTAATTATAAATGTACAGATTTAACTTACTCTTGAGATTGACAGAAAAGTAGCAATAAAATTTTATTAAGCACCATAAACCTAAGAGTATGACTGCTGTGTAACATCAACAGAAGCCTAGTGGTTGAAAATAAGAGAGTATTGAAAAACAGATTAGCCTAGATGATGATAGGACATTAATCATTAAAGAAATACGTGAGAGGACTTTGATTTCAGAGAGCATTCTGGCTTTATGAAAAGAAATACTCTGGGGAAAGGAATTATACTAAGCACATGTTTTTAAAGGAGAACTTGAAATTAAAATGTAATAATCAGGAGAATTTAGATTCCTAAAATATGTTTCATTCAATGCAAATCCACTTTTTCTTCAAAATGTACTTCGTTTATAAAGATACCAACTAATTGACTGTTCTTGATTGTTTTAGGAATAAATAATAATCATAGTTTAAATGTTTAGTTGGTCAATAAAACATAGTCCATAAATAAGTTAATTATACTACTAGATATTATTATTAAAATTAGTAAAGGTATTTATTTTTGGTATGTATACATCATCAAAAACTATTTTATTTCTATTATTTTCAAATTTGAAATAAATAATATCCTCATCTCTTTCAAGGATATAGTTTAACTCATAAAAACTTGTATTTCTGTAGAATTTTACTCTCCGAAAGAGAAACTAGAGAAATGTAGTACAACCAGAACTAACATACAAGAAACTTCCTTGAAAATATTCACAATCCAATCTCCCTCTCTAGATCTTTCTTTTGCGTATTTTGTGAAAGGTGATTCAGCGGATAATAGAACAGCTGCATGACCAAGATAACTTCCCTTCATGAAGTGTCTTATTTCTTATACAGTTAGGAAAATAAGTTCAATTTGAATATTTCTTATATAAAATTTGGGCATCAGAAGTCTTTACATCAAGTTTTTCTAAGTACTCTCATGAAGTGGTATGAACTTCAGAGATATAAAACTTTTCTCCATAGGCTCCTTAAATTTCTAGATGAAAAATAATATATGTATATACCTTATAGGAAATCAAGTTAATATCATTTAAGTTCTCTTTTTTTTCTGTTATGTTTAATATGTTTGTTTTGTTGTTATGATTGCTCAGGTTTTTTGTTTGTTTCTTTCTTGTCTTTTGTATATGGGAATTTTTCTTAGTTTTGGAGGCATGAAAGAACATTATTACTATATAATCCTCACTTTGTAAAGAAGCTTGATTTTATTCTGGAAATACAGCCCTATTGTTTAAAAAAATATGAAATTCACTTCTCAGCTTTTCAAAAAAAAACCTTTATTGTTTCAAGTCTATTGGCCATGTATTAAGACTATCACATATATTTGCATTTTTAAGAAATTATCTAATAATCAATTTATGAAATATTAAATAAATTTTGAAAAGATTGAAACTCAGTAGAAATTGTTTGCTACTCTTTTATAGTCCTCTGAAGGCTTAAGTTATTCTTTACCTCAGGAGATATCTGGTTTGGTTTTTTGTTTGTTTGTTTGTTTTTTAAGATTGTATTTATTTATTTGACAGAGAGAGAGAAATCACAGGTAGTCAGAGAGACAGGCAGAGAGGGGAAAGCAGGCTCCCCACTGAGTAGAGAGCCCAATGCGGGACTCGATCCCAGGACCCTGAGATCATGACTTGAGCCGAAGGCAGAGGCTTAACCCACTGAGCCACCCAGGCGCCCCATGTCTGGGTTTTAACATTATTTTGCCATTGTAAATAGACTTGTAATTTTGTCTTTTGAAATCTTTAAGTCAGAGCCTAAGTAAGATGGTACAAAATCACAGTTCTGTGCTGTTCCTTCATAAAAAAAAGAATATATATATATTTTTGTTAGTGATCCTCAATATTATTCCAACTCCCATATGGTCATTTCATTCTTTCTGTTTTACTGAAGGAATTCATTACTTATAACTCTTCAAAAGATCTGAAATCGATGTATGTCATTGATCCTGTGTTGTTCAAACAGAGTCATGATACATTAGATATATAATATAATATAATATATAGATATAATATATAATATATCAGAAATCATACTTTAAGTGAATTAAAATAACTCAATTATTGGTGTAATGAGACATCAATAAAATAAGTAAGAATAAAATTAAGAAGGAAATATGCCCATTCATAAAAAAATAGGTTTGCCTTGTCCCACAAATTCATAAATAAACATATAAAAAGAGACATTTTAAGTTAAAAAAGTAATTTAAATTAAATAAAGAAGTTTTTATACAAAATATGTATATTATTTCTACTATGTTTCAGTAGCATTGATACTGAATATTTGATTTTAAATAGTTATTACATATTTCTGAGTGATCTGTTTAATGAATGAAGTTTTCTAGAGTTCTAAATACTATTCAATGAAAAATACTAGGCAGTATATATATTTATAGACTGATGTATCTTGTTCTTATAAAATTTCCTGGATTCTCCTCAAGAAATTAGGAAAATGTAGCTTAAGTTACACTACTTAACACAAAGGTATGTGCCCAACTGATTAGAAGGTCATTTCCAAAGAACTATAATTCATATATTACTGTCAAGAGGTACTTTATTACTGAAAGCACTAATTACTTGTCTGAAAGTAATAATACTTTGCATTTGTGAAGTACTTTATGCTCTTCAAAATGATTTTGCATGCATTATCTCATTTGGTCTTGAAAGAGGGAGTCTGCTCATTAAATTGTCCAGATGGAGTGAGGAATCAGAGTGTTCAGCCATAACTAATGTCCCCTCAAACCAAGGTGAATATATACCTGGTTGAGACCTGTCTATAATAAAAGAAGGAAAAAAATCAACATTCCCATTTATATTAGAATCAGAACTTCTGGGAATAAGCCTACTGCCCTTTTCATGTACTTTTCATAATCCTCTCTTCTCGGGTCAGTGACTGTCAGAACAAAATTCAGATAACAATTTATTCTGATGTTTATGTTCTTGTTATTTACATATTTAATAGGAAAATACTTACATAAAAACCATTATAGAATTGATTATTTAAATACAAACATATGTGTATCCATCCCTCCAATATTACAGAAAAGAAGGAATATAGTGATTGAACATTGTTAAAGATCAGAAACTAAATTTTAGAGTATTTTTTACAATGGAGAGTAATAATCTGAGTCTTTTATAGTGTTAAGAAAATCTTTCCTATCCTAAGTATAAATTTTATTTTAGATACATATAAAAGTCATTTGGTCAATGAAAAGTTTGGGTACGTGACTAATCATGCTGATGACTTTTTTAGTCTCTAGTTTATTATAACAAATAGTGTAGCAAAAACCTCAGCAATATACAAGAGCTGTGTACTTGACTGAAGGATAATATCTCTCTTGGGTCCTTTTGAATAAAGAGAGGTAAAACCCCAGCCAAAAACCTTGCATAGTAAGAGTTTAAAATAAGCATCGATTAAACTTCCTCTGGCTCAATTTATTTAGACTAAATATGCAAATATTTTTATTTATGAATCTTTGACATCTCCAGATTAAATAAAATTAGATAAAATTGTAAAGATTTATTTCTGCTCTTTTATTGACCTTGCAAAAAAGAAAAGTGTTGTGAAAACTTCGTTTTTGTAGCAATACTTTGGGTTATGTTTATAACAATTTAACTATTATTTCTCATTAGTCCTTATTTCTCATTTTCTAAGCTGCGATTTAGAGCAAAAGCATAAGTATTAATCTTAAGATATAATTTATTTCCTTTCCACTACATGCTGCCATCCCTAAGTAGCTCTCCTAGGGATGTCAGAGGTTTCTGAGATTATTGATTCCATTATGTATACTTGTTGAGTAAGTCCTTTACTCCCACACTCACCACCATCCTGCTATGAAGCTTTAATTGTTAACATTTTGAAAACTATAGAAGAAATATTAATAGGCTTTGGTAATTCTTCACAAAGTCCAGCCAAGTGTTAGAATTTGGAAGATGACTAGGAATAATGAATAGTTTAGTTTTTCTTTTCCCATTAAGACAAGACATTTTGGCTACATTTTGGCTATTATTTTATCTATTTTACAAAAGACCAAAAAAATACCTAGAGAGCAATATTAGTCTCAAGCCATTTCCACATCAGTTTTCATAAGCAGGACTCTTGCCAGAAAATCCAGGCAATCCTCTGCATAAATAGGGAAATCCAGGTAACCATAATGAAGTTGCCATGTGAACCATCAAAGAAAAATGATCTCAGAGTTCTTTTCATAAGTCTGGATCAGTGCTTTATGGATTCAAGAACATGCAATAAAACCATAAAGTAGTTGGAGAATCAAGCACCAGTGAAATGAGAATTCAGCCTGAGGCTGTTCTCTCCACCTTCCACCTCTCCACACACCTGTACCCCTCCAGGTATTTATCATCTGATCAACACTTAATGGTAAATGATTCTGATATTCTAGTCCTTTCTTAAACTTCTACCTTTCCCCTCCAATTTGATAGTAAATAAATCGCTTCCACATAAAAGTAACTATGCATAAATAAATGTATTAGCTATAATCTATTAACTACCATGTGCCAAAGAGTGTGCTACAGGCTTAATTGCATTATAATGCAATTCCCAAGAATTGGAATTCCCAAGATCCAAATAAGAGAGAGGTTAATCACTTATCTTCAAATAATAGCGGTTCACAGTGGTTAAAAGCCAGATATGTTTCATTCCAAAGTTCATGCTTTTCCTCTGTATGTGCGTTATACAACCTAGAAGCTTAAAGATTTTTAACAAAAATAGATCTGTGGGGTGTGTGTGTGTGTGTGTGTGTGTGTGTGCGTGCTAAGCTTACTTTTCAAAGTTTTCAAAAGTTGTCATTTGTACTGAGGTGTGTTGAAAATAATACTGAATAACAGAAGTTAAAATTAAAGATCCTCTCACACTTATTTGGAATGAAGAAGAATCTCTGGAAGAGTTGAAACTATAAACTTTTGGATAAACTTTAGAAATCAATAATCAGTTTATAAGAAGCTGAGCAGAGTTTTACTAAACATATTTCAAAAATATAGTTGTAGTGACTAAACAGACTATGTATCAAATCATTTAATTGCAACATATTGTGAAATAAATGTTTGAATTCAATCCTTCCACTTTAAACTGACTTTAGAGTTCTGAAATTTGTTAAGTATTTGTATTTTCTTAGTGTTTGTATATATGCAAGAAAAAATTTTCTGCTACAGCTTTGGATTTTTATTGATAATTTTGTTTTATAATGTACTGATTTGTTACAAAATTAATTTAAGTTATATTTTAATCCCTTATGATATATTGATGTTTAATAGGATCTGGCTTTTTATTATCTGACATAAAGAAATTGAGTTTAAATGGTTAAGATGTACCAATTAATAATGAGAAACATATTATTGCATTTGAAATTGCACATAATACTAGATGTGATAAAATAAATGGCATATCTAAAACCATGATTAACTTAAATCATATTCTGAAAAGGGCATAGTGAAGAGATATAAGAGCATTCAATTATATTAAATTTAGTGTCATGCATGCACCAAAAAAGCTACCGTAGAACAAGTATGTTGTTAATGTTAGCTTTTCTTATGTACTGTTAAAGCACAACAAAATATTTATTCTAAAATTAATGAATGAAGAATTTAATAGTTCAAAATAGAAAACCAGATCTATGAACAATTTTTTTCTAGGTACACTGAAAGTACCATAAGTTTAGATGAAACAGTTTTAACTATAATAAGAATTGGTTCATAATTTACAGAGGATTTCAGGAGTATTAGTGTTTGTTTTTATATTGAGCAAATAATTAGAATTATGAAATCATACCAAATAATTTGTCTTTACTTTAAAAAACTACTTAAATATATAAAATTATATTTTTGTATTTGACTTAATGGTGTCTTTCTATAAATTATTATAAATAACTTCAGTAACTAGAACCTTATAATACAATTTCCTGAATATTTAGAAATTGGCTATTCATTTTGAATAGTGTGAATTACGTTTGTTTCATATTTTATTCTCCTTTTCACAAAGTCACATTTCTGGAATGTTTGATTTAGCCACTTTATTTTCTTCCTTTATCATGATGGGTAATTGAAAATGAATGGAAATGTATTCTTAATTAACATCAATTCAACAAATACTTGCCAAGCACGTATTATAATATAAAACTATAATGGATACAACCAAGATGCTAGTGCAGTGTTTTATGTAAAACACATATGATTCTTGATATACATGAATAATTTAACATTGGTTTTATTCGTTAGAGTTATTAAATTCTAGCAAATATGCATATCTGTGTAACTTTATAAAAATCTATCCTCTTATTCCAACATTTGAAAAATCCTCACTCAGTTTATCCTATTTTACAACTCTTCCTTGCTTATAGATTGTTCTATTTTTTTCTGCAAAAATCTAAGCTATCATAAAATAAAACATTTTTAATATTTAAACATCAATTAGAACTGTATGTTTAAACCAAATGAAAATAATCTTGTATTGCATACAGCATAGTTGCTTTCTAAATTTTCTCTCATAATTCCATTTCAAGTTCCACACCATTCATATTCATATTTATTAATTTAACAAATATTTGTTCATTACTTAAATGTTTATTAACTGCCTCATATGGGTATACCAGGTATCTATAGTCACTGTCTTCAAATAAGGGTGAGAGATAAGTAAACAAAAAGTTTAAATTGGAAGTGGGTCAAAGAGGGAAGCCGAGGTGGCCCAGTCAGTTAAGTGACAGGCTCTTGATCTCAGCTCAGGTCATGATTTCAGGGTCATGAGATCCAGCCCCCTTTGTCTCCATGCTCAGCATGAAGTCTGCTTGAGATTCCCTCTCCATCTCCTTCTGCCCCTTCCCCTACTTGTGCATGCTCTCCTTTTCTCCCTCTCAGTAAATAAATAAAGTCTTAAAAAAATATATTGGTCAAAGTTATAATAGAAGTAATACTCAGACTCCAGTTATTTATGGATAGTCTATAATTTGATGGTAAATAAAACGTTTCATGGAAACATGATCCATTGGACTAAATGAAAATGTCTGATATTATTTTTCGGTGTGTTCAGTAAATCAACATTCTCATCATGAGTGTGATCAATCATAGAAAGGACTCAATTTAATTTGGGTGAAAAAACAGTAACAATTAGGCAACTTGATTTTTGAGAAGAAAATACTGTAGAATAAATAATAAAATACATGAAAAACTCTTTAACTTGTAGGGTAATTATTTAGCGTCAAGAAAAAAAATGTTTATCATACCTATTTGATCTTTCTTACTATGTAATATAATCGAATGCTGCTTGCTATATTATATTGTCAGATAGAAAAAACTGTTAGCAAATTATGTCTCTATATTATTATAATTTGATATTTTCTTTTTTTTTAAGATTTTTATTTATTTATTTGACAGAGAGAGATCACAAGTAGGCAGAGAGGCAGGCAGAGAGAGAGGAAGAGAAGCAGGCTCCCTGCGGAGCAGAGAGCCCGATGTGGGGCTCGATCCCAGGACCCTGGGATCATGACCTGAGCCGAAGGCAGAGGCCTAACCCACTGAGCCACCCAGGCGCCCCAATAATTTGATATTTTCATTTGCAGTTGATTTAATAGATCAAATGTTTGCATGGTAGTGTCTTCTGCCACAAAACACAGCTATTGCTGTGGTTTATATTTAGACCAGCTTCTGAATTTTTAGCAGTTTTTCAAACTCAGCTAATTCTAGCTAGCTATGATCTGATATATTCAAGATAAACTAGGTTATTAACAATATAAAAAACTTACTACCTAACCCCATACAAAATATTCTTAATTTTTCTTTTGTTCTTTCCAAAGTAGTTATTAGGTTGAAATAATGTTTTTGTAATCACTTCTCACCAATTTCAAATTGGAAAAAAACAGTTAATAGAGTTTAAAATACAGAGGGCATTTGATGGCTTTAGTAGCTAGTTAAGTCATGGTTCAATCAATATTTATCATGCCCATATTAATTTAACCCAGCATTGTTTTAAATCAATATTCTTTCACATTGCTAGAATGTTTTCTCTTGCCCATTGAAAGAAAAAATTACATGACTCATTTGAAACCAAAATAATATACTACAGGTTTATTTTCACATAGAATAAAGTACAGAAAGACCACATCATATTTTTTTATAATCTACACGATTTTAATTTATTGTTTGGTATAATTTTTTTCTAATGTCATTTGCTCAGTCTCTCTAGAAGTGTACAAAGAGATAACTGAAATTTTTAATGGATTAAACAGACATTTGTGATGAATATATTCAGATTTATTAGCTTTAATTCCCCTTCAGGTTACTTACCAATGGAAGAGAAGAGTTAACTTAGAGGGAAAAAGAAAGCCTTGACAAAGTATACTCATTACATTTCAAATGAATTCTATAATGATCATATTGATAATCACATAAAACAGCATAAATGGAATAATTTTTTACATATGAACATTTTAAATATACCAGTATTTTGTTAATGGTATGTCTTTATTTTCAGCTTGTAAATCCTAAATATGCACTACATATTATAGTATGCTTTATTTCACCATATTTACCTCTTCTTTTATTCACTCGTGCTAAAGAATATTGTAGCCATTCTTAAACAATGTACTTAGTAAAATTGTCCCACTGCCTTGATCTAAACTGTTAATAGTAGTCAAACTACCTCCTGCCCTTAAAACCCAATAGAAACTTGAATTTATTGGGATTGGCAGAAAGTTGGCAAGTACTGCTCCAATCTTTTAGCATCTCAGATTTTGTTGTTGTTGTTTGCTTTTTCCTCTTGACCCACTGAGTAAAGGCAAGTGCAGTTTATATTATTTATCATGAATGCTGTAAGCCAATTTGAATTGCTTATGTCAACATATGTTTATATCAACAATTTTGGGAGGATATATTCAGGCACATGTGGAATCTTCTAAGTTATCTTTAAAATCCTCAAGGCTCGTAATGATGACATGACACCACTCAGTAATTCTGTAATAATGAAGAAGGAATGGATAAGTGATAATGAGTTGGCTGTGGGATTTTATTCAAGTATTAAATGCCACATGTTCTAGTCTTTGTCATATTTTGCTTCTAAGCAGAGATTTTAAAAGTAACAATGAATATCATTAAAAACATGACAGCTAATGTATTAATATCTTCAAACATAATATGTAACATTTGCATAGTACTCACCAGCTACCAAATATTCTTGCTTTATAGGTATTACTTTTGTCAGTTCTCATATACACTGAGGTGATGCTATTATTATTATTGTCTATTTTTCAATAGGGAAATAGACACAGAGGGTTAAACACTAATCTGTCTTAAGGATCTAACACCAGAACCCATACTCTGCATGTCTGTCATTGAAGCTAATTTTATCTCTTTCATAGAGAACTCATCTACTCTCAGCATTATCTGCTCTACTCTATGTTCCTTCTGCTGACTACAGAGTAGTTCTCCAAATCAGATTGCTAACATAGACAAAACATGTCACCTAATTTAATGATTTTGTCATTATGTAAAAATGCTATCAAGCTTAGGAAAACAAAATTGTGCAAGTTCTGAAATTTCATGCAAGCCCATATGTTAAGATAATGTTTTACCTCTTTTCCTTATACAGTCAAAACCTTTAACCTCCATTAAAGATTAAAGCAAATCCACATATGTGAAAGTTTATATAAAGAATGTCATTCTACACCTAAAATTTTGTTCACTGGCACTCAAATTATTTGGGCTTTCGGCTTTACTAGCAGAATATTTAGTTTTCACTTAGCACAGAGATACATAATCACTCTATGGCCTATCAATATATATACAATAGATGCATGATTGCAGAGGAAATGTATGCAAATGTGTGCATACATATTACTGTCTTTAAAAATCAAAGTTATTGTGTGATTATGAACAGGCTTTGGGAAATCAAGTTAAATTTTCTACTCACTCAGGCTTATGCTCCTGGTAAAATCCTGTAGTTTTTGTTTTTTTTTTTCCCTAATGACCACCCCTTTTATTCCTTTTGATCATTTAGTCTCGTGGATACCTTTACGAATTCACTTTTCACCATTCCTGGTTCCCTGCAAGGCAGCAGCAAAGATCTATTTGTAGTTCCCTCAATTTTCTGTTATCTTTTACTCTTTCTTGCCTTTGCACAGGATGATTTTTGCTTATAACGTCTTTTCTTTTTGTTGACATGATGAAATTCTAGAACTTTTAAACCTTCTATAAAACTTTTTCTCATGCCCTCTTAGTTCACTGCCTCCTTATCTTTGTTGTTTATCATCATGCACTTCTCAAACTGGACTGAACTTACTATGTGACCAAGAGTCTCCTTAGATGTAAACTGGGAAGAAGGATACTGCCTAGGTCAGAGTTCTGTCAAGAAACAGATTGGATAATTTAAGTAATCATGCTGTGTTTGAGGAGACACTAATAAAGGGTAAATTTGTGAATGAGGGAAATAGGTGGTGAGACCAGAATAGTACAGTACAATGTAATAATAGAAAGTTCTTATTATGCCTCCACAGCTGGGGAAGGAACAATCTGTGGAATGGGACACAAAGAGAGGGGGATGGAGGGCCTGGGTGGCTCAGTCAGCTGAGCATCCAACACCTGATTTCTGCTCAGGCGTTATCTCAGGTTCTGGGATCTAGCCCTGCATTGGGCTCCTTGCTCAGTAGGGAGTCTGCTTGAGGATTCTCTCTCTCTCTCTCCCTCTCTCTGCCCCTCTCCCCATGCACGCACAAACACACGCTCTCTCTCTAAAACAAATAAATAAATCTTTAAGTGAGAGAGAGAAACAGAGAGGAAGGAGGTTCTGTAGAAAGGGCAGTTTGGCAGGAGCTCTGATTTTTGGTTGAGGGATCTGGTCTAGCTAAGGAAATAAGTGCCTGAGTTCTTCTCCTCCCTCCTTCCTAGCTCTGGCCACTGCTTCCCAATGGCTGGTCTCACGGAGAAACCAGAGCCAATGCTTGACATGATTGGTGCAGATCAACCTCTGGGACTTAAATTTGTGAAGAGTTAAGGCACTCTTCCTATGCTGCTGGGTCTTTGTAAACATTAATGAAATGATATTAAAGCTCATATTCCAAGTATGTATTTTAATCTGTGTAACATAATTTATGTCATTACGACATTTTAAATTACTCACTGTGAACAGTAAACCGCAAATCGGGTTGCTCAAAAGAGAAACTTGGGAATCATCTTCGATCCCTTACTTTCCTTCATTTCCCATATTAATTTAGTGTGACATTTAAAATAGACTTGTGTCACACTGCCTGGATTCTAATTCTGCAGGGTTGCCCTTAGCCCAGGTGATAACCAATGAGCCAATCAGACGAGGCTTAATTTGTTTCAGTAGCAGAAACACTGTGACTCGATTAGTGAGTGTGAGCGGGACTTCAGCCCTGGTGGTACACTGTCAGCTTTCCTTGTGGAAAGTGTAATGGACACAGTCCTCTACAGAGGCCCAGAAATCACGGCTTCACCACTTAGTAGCTGGATGACTTAATCTACCCCCTCTACAAACATATTCCTTTTTCTGAAAAGTGGGGATAATAGTAGTACCCACCTTACTGGATCCTTATGAAAAGTAAAAGAAGGAATATATATATATAACTCTTAGGAAAGAACTCTGGCATGCATTAAGCACTATGTATTTCATTTAATATTTAAAAATATATCTCGGGACCCCTGGGTGCCTTAGTTGGTTGAGCCTCGGACTCTTGGTTTCCTCTCAAGTTGTTGTCTCAGAGTTGTAGGATTGACCACTCATGGCCCTGGCCTCCGTGCTCAGCAGGGAGTTCGCTTCCCTCCTCCCTCTGCCCCTCCCACGTTCAGGCACATGCGTACTCTCTAAAATAAATGAGTCTTTTAAAAAATAATAAAATAAAATATATCTCAGTCTTTTGCTGCATCTCCACTGCTGGCACCCATACAGGCTTTATTTCTTGCTGAACCATAAAAAGCAAATCCTTATTTGCCTTATTTGACTCCTTCCCTACTTCTAATCATAATATTATACATCCTGTTTCTATTTGACTCTCTTTGTAATAGACGTTTGCTAAAGTTTGCTATAACTGTATTTCTGGGAAATTCTACTCTTAATGCAATAGATTTTTTTTTAAAGGCTCACTAGCATTTTATTTTATTTTATTTTTTGCTTGCCAGCTTCTTAAAAAAGTTCTGAATTGCACTCACCTGAAATGTCAAAGCACCAGAGTGACCTGAAAATAAAATGCATATTGTAAGGAAATGTAAATATACAGTTCATGTCTCATTCCCCTTGCACTCCCGACTATTCCATTTCCTCACTCCTGCTTTCTCATGCAGCAGCACTCTCTCCTTCTCTGGGCTCTCACTGTGAAGCTCTCCTTCTCTGCAGCTCCCAGTTAGCAGTTCTCTGCTGTCCCTGTGGACTTCACTTCACAGCTCCTCTTTCAGACCTTTTTTCACCAGGATCACTCTCTCCCGTTTTTTATACCATTGCTCTGTCATTCATAGTAGCATCTCCCAATAAGGAGGTGTCATTTTCATCAGCCTGAAAGATAAAATAAAACTTCCAGGCCAGCAGTACCTGTAGGATTGAAAGTCTGCATTTATGAGCTATATAAAGCTTTTATGAGGCATATAAATCTGCCAGAGGAAATGCACCTGTGGAAACTAAGCAAGTGCTCCTATTCAAAAAGCTGTAACTCTGGGGCCAAAGGCCCAAGCTAAACCAATAGAAAATGAATTTTTGGATACTGGCTTTCTACAAATGCTATAAAGTATTTCTACCCCAAAAAGTAAATTGTTGAACTCCAGAGATTACTCAATTATGGTTATCACCACTCTTTCAGAAATCTCATTATTTACAAGTCCTTTTAATGCTCACAAAGTCTAATTTTGATTAACACCAAGGTTTGAAGATTATAAAGGCTCATTACAAATATATTAAGAGCTTAACTGCATATTTAGCACGTGCCCACAGTTTTGTAGCTGGTTACTCTACTGCTTTTCTGATACTGAACTGATACAAACAGCTTTTACTACATTGTAAAAAGAGTTATGTTTACTTTCTGTAGTTTGACTTTAAGTTTCTCCTGCCAGTTCTTAGGAAATAAATAGATACATTTGTGTCAGGATTTATTAAAAAAAATGTCTTCTGAAAATTTATTTTACCAACATTTATAGAAGGTTCACCATATGCCAGGCACTGCTCTGACCATTTTGCAGTTATTAATTAACCCTTTTTATTATCCTAAAATCTCTAAGTGGTGGGCACAATTACTTAGTCTCAACTTATACACAAGGAAATTGAGGAGAAGAGTTGTCAAGTAATAGCCAGTAGGTGACGAAGGAAAGTTTTGAACCCAGACACTATCCAGATCCCTGGTCCTTACAACGCTGGTATTTCGTAGTATTAGACCATATTTCTATATCTGACTCCAAAGTCTGTACAAAGCACTTTTACTGATAGGAGGTGAAAAACCCCCTCAAAATACCACTGTCCGAAGTTCTTATCCATAAGACAAACTTACCATTTTACATTAGTAACTGCACCTATTACAGTGTACTCCATTCTTTCTGAAAAATCACCTGCATTTAATGTTGTTGCTTTAAACAACAAAAGTATTCATAATATATCTAAAGAGAGAGAAAAATGGCAAAAATCAACGTTAATTTACTCCCTCTGGTAGAATCTAGCCATCTTCTTTTGCCTATTTATTAAGTTTTGAAGCTGGCTAAGAGTTTTGTCCTCAGTGCCTAAAAATACAGTTTTGCATTGTTTTTCTTCATTGCCAGAATAGAAAACTGCACTTAGAATGTTCCATTGACTGAGTAGTGTCCCATCCCAGGATCAGGGTCCAGAAGATCCTAATCACTGCCTGGTGATAAGGTACCCTTAGCTGTCTCTCCTTCTACCAGTGTTATATAGAGGATGAAAGTTTAATTGATTTCTGTTAAATTTGTTCATTTTCATAACTCGTTTCAAGAGATGCTTAAAAATTTTTATAGGTATGTCTATCTTTGTAGTGACACAAACCAAAATAAAATGAAATGATGGACAACTGATACTATATAAACATGAGATCGATGAAATATTTCAGATTATAATTCCGAGTTTGCAGTCCTATAAATATAATGTTCTTTTCCCTAGGCCATGAGGAAATGTACCTACATTATTGCCATGCTCCCTGTTCATGGGTTAACTGTGTTTTTGTTTGATTGATACATCCTTTCATTTTGTTTGATACATCCTTTCATTTCAAAAAGACATTTATTTCACAGATGCAATCATCAGAAATATACATGGAAACATACAAGATACAAGAAAGTGTAGGAAAGAAAGAGTCTCTTTTCTCACAGCATGAGCTCGGGTTCCCCAAAGGTCACTGCTCATGTCTGAGGCAACATGGCCAAACTGAGGGGCCCAGTTCACATTCAGAGCCAATTATCTAGGATATTTAGAGGCTGAACCTTGCTTTTGCAAAGAATGTGCTCTAAACACAGAGAAAACTGTCTGCATTTAGAAAAGAAGACATTCTGCATTTTAGGAAAAAAATTGGCAGAGAATAAAATGCAAATGATGTTTCTGGTAATTAATGCCCAAGCAATTTCCATGGTTTTCCCCATTTTTTGTTCTAAAAACTTTCTTACTGACACCTTGTGCTGTTACCTTGGACGCTTTTCTTCTCAAAAGCCTACCGACTCGCTGCCGAAAACAGGCCAGTTCACACCTTGCCATTTTTACAACATGCTCTTCTGCTCCATAGAGATAGACAATGTTCACAAACGGAGGGGGAAAAAAGAACTCGCACAGTCCCAATATGTGAATATTAGGTAAATTTCTAAGCTGCCAGGTTGCCAGAACAAAGTCGCAGGAGGAAGCTAAGATGCTATCCAATCCTTGAAAAGTGAACAAAAATACCATATCCATTAGAATCAAAAAAGGTCTGGAAGATGCTTTTTTTTTTTTTTCCTTTCCAACAAGGAAAACTTGATTTATTTGACCTAACACGTTAGAAATTAGGCTCTATGAATTTTTATTCTGTCACTTTATTTTAAATGATTATGTCCCAGGTAAAACTGAACAACAATTAAAAGAAAGACGGACGATGGTGTTTATACCATGCAAACAAGAAGTTTTCTCCAGACTTTATTATTTTTCATTTTTCTTTCATATTAGAAACGGATAAGTAGAATACTGTTCCAAAGTGAAAGCAGTGAAGTGTGGCACTGCCTGCCCCTGTCAAGTTGATAGAGTGAAGATGTTGAATGAGATAATGGAAACTTTCTATTCAGTAAGGACTGGGATAAAGAAACCATTTCTAGTCATTCATCAGCATTGATTACTGCTTCCGGCACAGATCAGAACTTCAGCTTTACAAAGGGAAACCAAAACAAGTACAATGATCCACTTTGGGAAATGTTAGTTGGCTTCTGCTTATCATTTAGTACACAGCAATCATAATACATGTCAACAAAAACACAGTTAAGCCGTGAACATGGAGCATGGCAATAATGTAGGCACATAATTCTTCACCTATTCTGGTCCTGCAACTTATGAATACTTTACTTTAGCAAGTGGGGACACTAAGTGAATTTATATCTGTTTTGAAAATCATGTTTAGCTGAGAAGATTTTTATTGGTTTCTTTCTTCATCGTTTGTGATAATCAAATTTTAAGAATTGTTTAATTTTCAGAAGTAGTTTAGTGATAAATAGCTATACTAAAATGCAATTTAGCGAACACGTGTGAGCCTGCAAACTATAATTTATTTTCTGTAAAGAAGGTATTGAAAATATGTAAATGATACCTTCATATTTTTCTGTTTTATTTTCCTTATACATTTGCAAACTTTATATGCCACAAAATGTGTATGTATTTTCACTGCACTGAATGAATATGGTAGCTCATACATTTGCTTTTGGGCAATTTATACCAGCAAGATGAAGTGGAGAACTGAAACAATTATCCAAATCATTCAAACCAAAGGAGCACTCTGGCCTCCATCATTTAGATACAGAATTTCAAATCAAAGTGTTTCTTTAGCTTGAATGGTATAGACAATTGTCTCAATGCTCCATTATTGCTGACTATAGATTTCCAATCTGATTATGGGTCTAACACAAGATGGAAAAAATAATAACGTATAATTGTGGTTTGAGAACTTGGCTCATTCCAAAATCATTGTGTGAGGGTTTCCTAGTGCAGACACAATCTAAAAGGTTAGTCATCTTCTGAAGATGAGTGAACTCTTAAAACCACTTGAATACGATTTAGAGCAGAGAAGTAGAAACTCCTTCCTCAGTTAGTTGCCTCTTCAAAAACCTGTTTTGCTTCAACAAATTTTAAATATTTTCCTTTTGAAAGGAATAATATTCCTTAATCCAATGGAACACAACAATCCCTGTAATCACAACAACATATAATTGTGAATCTCATGAACAGTAATGAATGTGGGTAAAAATGATTTAAATGAGTTTGGCATAAATGTATGTGATTATACTAGATCAGTCATTTTAATTTGATTATTTAATTTGTAAATAATAATAAACAAAGCCAAAGTATTCAGGCAATGATTATTATTATATTGATAATTTTAAAAAAGATTTTATTTATTCATTTGAGAGAGGGAGCATGAGCAGGGGGAGGGGCAGAGGGACAATTAGACTCAATTAGAGTCCCCTCTGAGTGTGGAGCCCAACCTGGGGCCCAATCCCAGGACCCTGAGATCAGGACCTGAGCCAAAGTCAGACACTTAACCAACTGGGCCCAGGTGCCCCAATTATATTGATTACTGACACAAATGGAAGAAACACTTTCCGAAACAAATCCTATTTAATTGCTTTTTTTACACCATCTCGGTCTTTTGGAAGTTTTCAGAAAAGGTCTGGATTTAGTTGGAAAAAAAAAATTGGAAGTGCTGATGGTTTTCCCTGTGTTTAGGACTTTTTTTTTTTTAGGAAAATAAAATGGACAAATCTTCAATGTAGCTCAGCCAAGTTTTGAAATGCTAATGGCTGTCTTTACATTTATAAATAGTTGTAATGTCATTTCTAAAATGCATTGATCACATGAGAGCTCACAAAGTAATGGGTACTGTTTGTAGCATTTTTCCCTCTGTTTCCCACCCTGGATGGACACCATTCATATGTGCCCGATACTACCTTGCACTGCAAAAGTAATAAAGATCACAGGTTACGTGCAACTTCCTGTGTACTATTTTCATGGTAACATTTCTTCTCCCAGTAAAACAACACAGTGAATTCAGTGATAAGCATAATCTTAAATCTATTCTAATAATTCAGAACATAACCATTTATAAATTACAGTTTTTCAGTTATCGTTAGTAACAAATTCTTTGTTAAACTTGGTGAAACCGTGACTGTGGATCACTGGTTTTAAGATGAATCCAAAAGGATATCTCTATCTGATTGAGTTTGCAGAAGGCTCGCAGAAATCTGACAATTTATAAATGGATAACCCATGGGCTCCAGTGTGAATGACACTGGAAACAAGTTTTGACTTTTTTTTTTTTAAATCTCTGATAAAGAAAAATGTCTTACTTCTTTGTCTTCTTTTTCTATTGTTCTTTTCTATTATCCCTAAAGTTCCCTGCTTTTCTCTCTCAATAGACATTTTTGATCAGTGTTAATCATAATTGCACCCATTTCCTACTTAACTGAAATATAACATCTCTTTTATGAATCATTACTCTAATAGTTTTCTATCCTTTTTCCATTTCACATTAATAACTCACAAATACTTTTCTATATAGCCTGCAGTGAATATCCTAATTTTATTTTTATAAGATAATAAGTTAATGTTGTTTGAATGTTTACCTATTAAATTTAGTGTTTCACTGGCTTTCTATCCACGAATCCTTTCAATAGTCCCAAGATGGTATTTATATCCCCACTTTAAAGATGGGATTTTTAAAGGTTCACATTAAATTATTTAATATACACAGGAGCATATAGGTATTTTGGCAACTCAACTATTTCTATTTTTTTTAAAAGATTTTATTTATTTGACAGAGCAGGAGAGCACAAGTATGAGGAGCGGTAGGGGGAAAGGGAGAAGCAGACTCTCCACCAAGGAGCCCCATTCAGGGCTTGATCCCAGGACCCTGAGATCATGATCTGAGCAGAAGGTAGATGCTTAACCATCTGAGCTACCCAGGTGCCCCTCAAATATTTCTATTTTTAAAAATATTTTATTTATTGAGAAAGAGAGAGAGAGAGAGAGCATGAACAGGGCGGGGAGAGAGAACCAGGAGCCCAATGAGGGGCTCCATCCCAGGACCCTGGGATCATGATCTAAGTGGAAGGCAGCTGCTTAACCAACTGAGCCACCCCAGCAATTTAAATATTTCTAAATTAAAAACAAAAAACCAAACCAAACAAAAAAGCTTTCACTAATATCATAACACTTTTATTAAAAACTTGTTAAATCTGGGTGTGCCTGGGTGGCTTAACTAGTTAAGGGTCTGACTCCTGATTTCAGCTTAGAACATGATCTCAGGGCTGAGAGATTGAGCACTAGGTTGCGCTCCATGCTGGGCATGGAGCCTGTTTAAGATTCTTTCTCTCCTTCTCTCTCTGCTCCTACCCACTCCCTGCTCTCTCTGTCAAAAAAAGTGTAAATCTGTATTTAGTCCTAACCCTGGTCTTTGACTCTTCAAGACACTATTTGAGATTTTAAAGACAGTAGCAAGTTACTCCCAGGAATTCCTTTCTTTTGGTCAAACACTCCAAATCCTTAAAAAGCAATATGGTATAGATTTCATTTATTTCACCTTGCCTGTATGTTCATCTTCATATGTAACTCAGTGATGTTCTGAAAGTGTTATGTCTAAAATGTCTATAATTATATCCATAAAGCATGTATTTGCTTTTAGAACTATATATTAAACTATATTGGATTTGGGTGAAATCAGACTGCATAAATTCAAACTAGACCAAATTTTTCCTGACTGAAATGATGCTTTAGACATTTTAACCCAATTTCACAATTCTAAATTTATTCACAATATATATTATAATATCCTATCAATACTTGAGATGGTTTCAATTCTTAATTCTGGCATCCAGCAGTCTAGTTTCCTAATGATTGTGTCGTTTCTGACTTAGTCAAATCTTTGATTAAATTTGCTAAAGAGAACAGAACCAAAGACTGACTAAACCATATTGATGTGGATTGTTTATTTAATGATATTGAAGTTTGCTTATTCAGTGAAGCTGAATTTCTGACATTCTCTTAGAAAACAGTCTATAATAAAACCAAGATTAATTATATATTTTATTTAAATAGTTCCACAGTATTCAAAGTGCTTTTGCATAAAGGCTCTAAATTTATCTTCACATAAACCCTATGAATTAGGCAATATTCTCCCCCTTCACTAGTGTGGGAGTTAAATAAGGCTGTAGTTAGTCCAGAATATGACAATCATTAAATTTTTCTGTATCTGATCTCATAGCTTCACAACCAACCAACTTTTGATATGCTGGTGCCAGGTACGAATTAATGAAAGTTTGGTTTTTGTTTACCAGACCAACTTCAAATTCTTATCTGTGTTCCTCAATACTATTCATTTTGGGTGACCTTAACAGTATTATGTTTATTTGGAAGCAGGATACTGTACCTCTCTGTGAAACACCACACTTGAGGAAAAACAAGTGATTTTTTTTAACAACTGACACTCTGGAAAAAATATATCTGTATATGTACATAAAATTCTCATACATTTTATTGAGAAGAAGGGTGTATAGAACACAATTTCCAAATAATAATAAAATATATATGATTCATTGCAGAATACATATAGCTGATTTGTTCTCACAGCTTGTTTTTGTTACTTGTTGCCCAATTCTTGTGCCCATTAACACACTGCGGCACTTCACAAACAAACATATATCTGGTAAAAATGGTGGCAGGTTTTTTTAACTTACATTAATAGATAAGACATTTCTGAAACAAAGATGTATGTTGGACCTAAAGTTGTTGGTCAATGACATGAGTGACTTTTTACTGAATTGGAAAATGGTTTTTGAATATTTTAAGAACAAATTCTCAGTGTTTTTGTGCTATTCACTATGGAACAGCTACAAAGACTTAATATTCGATCTGCATTACTAAATCTTCTCCATTACTTTCTTAAGTCTACAATCAACAAAATATAAATACAGCCCTGATCTGTAGTGTTTGCCAGTTTCTGTAGTGGCAAATACTACCAAGATGGCACATTTCAAACTCCTAAGGTGCTGCCCCTGAATCCTGACTTGCAAAAACTATATGTAGGGTCACCTGGGTGGCTCAGTCCTTAAGCGTCTGCCTTCTCAGGTCATGATCCCAGGATCCTGGGATCGAGCCCCGCATCAGGCTCCCTGCTCAGCGGGAAGCCTGCTTCTTCCTCTCCCACTCCTGCTGCTTATGTTCCCTCTCTCGCTTCTCTCTCTGTGTCAAATAAATAAATAAAATCTGAAAAAAAAAGATATATAATAACAAACCAATGTATAGAATTTCTTCCATACACATATAATAGTCATAAAAAACCCTCAGGATGTAGATAAAATATAGTGTAGTAAAATAATCAGAAAGTGATAGCTTTAAGTATATATTGCCTTTAAATATACAATTAAAATGTTACCTTTAATGTAATTTAATTTTTAATAATACTTGTGTTTTACAAGTTAGCCAAATTCCTAAAATTTTAATAATTGTCTCTCACCAGGCAATAAATGCTGTTTCCAACATCCCACTGGAGTGGGAGGAAACCTGATCTTACTACTTATTTTCTTGGCATGTTATTTAATATTTCTGAGCCCAAAGTTTCTTTATCAGTAAGAATTAGATTAAAAATACATACAGAAGCCTTACAACATCATTCAGAACATGGTTAGTACTCACTAGTAGATATTGTTTGGTTCCTATTTTGAGAATCATATCTACCTAGGTTATAGCAAGGAAGTGCAGAATCCCTATTAACTTAAATATGACATATTATGATTATGATGACAAAATTTAAAATGTGTTGCATTATTTCAAGATATTACATAAAAGTATTTTAATACATTTTAGCTTATCTGAGTTATTTACACCTCTTTAGTTATAAATGTACTATCAAGGAATAATTTTCCTTATGAATAACATTTATGGACTTTTTTTTCCCCTAAAGACACATTTCAAATTATAATGCCTGAGAAGAAGATTCCAAATTACAGCGTATTATATAGAGCACTTTGAAAGTTTAAATGGGAAGAATAATTCCTATTCATAGCTTTCAGTTTCGCCAAACTACTTTCTTTGTATCTTATAATAAATATATGTTTTGCAAACCTCCTTTCTCTACCCTCCAGTATTAAGTCTGAAGAGACTTTATTATTCATTCACATGTTCGAAGGTAGCTGTTTCTACCTTAATAGAGCCAAAATTGTCAACTTTTCAAACAGTAACTTGTTTTCTATGCCCTAAGGTTTGAAAGAAAATAGTCTCATAATGGAAAATAGTAAGCTGACTTTCTGAATGCATAAATGCCTTGATTTTTTATCATACTACGCCGTGCCACCTGTCTGGAGGTGGCAATGGGCTCTAACAATAAGGAATGGAGTTTGTGGATAAATACGCCATAAATAACAATACTTGCTCCTTCCCATTGGGTTTTTGGAGTCTCAAAGTTGAACTCTATCAACCTGAAGACGCTATCCAAAACTAGGGTTGTTTTAAATTGTAAATAAAAGGAAGTGGATTTAGATACAATCCAAGGAAGAGAAAATGATGTTATGACTATTCAATTTAAAATATTTTGAGCCATTTCAACTAAATGTATGATTTATAGTATAGGTAATAAATAGATTGAGACTGTGACAGAAGTCTGACAGGAAAATAGGTTTGTTTTTAATAAGTAGACCTTATATTATTAATTATAGATACTCTTAATTGAGAACAATACCAGAGCAATAGTAGATAAAAGTGATGAGGACGCCTGGGTGGCTCAGTTGGTTGGACGACTGCCTTCGGCTCAGGTCATGATCCCGGAGACCGGGGATCGAGTCCCGCATCAGGCTCCCAGCTCCACGGGGAGTCTGCTTCTCCCTCTGACCTTCTCCTCGCTCATGCTCTCTCACTGCCTCTCTCTCAAATAAATAAATAAAATCTTAAAAAAAAAAAGTGATATAGTTTCTCATTGATTCATCCATGTAAACTAAAGTTGAGGAGAAATTAATAATCTTTTCTATAAAGAATCTAGCTACAAAGTCAGTGCTCTAAAGTTTTAATTGCCTCTGCATATGTCTTAAAATATCAGATATGATTTTATTAAGGTAGAAGTATAGGAACAGATACTGGGTATTTCATATTGAACTGTGTTTAATGATCTATTTTCATGACATTCCTTTGGGTAATCAGCAATTTTATTGCTTTAATATTACAGAAGTGCTAGATTATTTTTGAAGGGGGAAATGGAGGGGAAACCAACATTGGATCAATGACTTGACATTGCTAGTCAAAGCATGAAAACATCCATTTAAAAATCTAACTAGCAGCTCTTCATCTGTAATCAACGACAGTACTCTAATTACATAGAGAAATCTTCCAATGAATTAGAGAATTTCTCTTCAAGTAATGTGCATGGAGATTTTACATCATAACTGAGACAAAGACCAAATAAGGATAGTAAATTTAAAGAAATGTGTAAGCAGTTATCCTTTCAAACTGTTTTAAATAAATTACAAATGTATCTCTTCATGCTAGTCTCAAATTTTAAATTTTAAATTTCAAAAATTAGCAATTTTTAATTTGAAAATTAAATTTTAAAAATTAGCAATTAATAAAGTAATTTTAGACAAAGTCAAATTTTTCTATTTGTCTTTTTATCTTTCAGTACAACTCACATAAGAAATTTTGGGTAAAATGTGGGAGCATTTTTTGGGTAGCATATGAAATATGGCCATGTTTGGTTTTAGCTGGAATTAAGGATCTCTCTGCACTGCAATTCTCTTTGCTATTTTGTAACTACGTGAGACACAGTCTTGCTTATTTTTTTAATACTTGCTCTTCTCTTTGCCTTAAAACTCCCTCTCAGCTCTTCATGTTTCATTTCCTCATATCCTTCAGATCATTACTTAAATATAACCCCCGCCCCAGAAGACTTCTTTGTCCTCCATATTTAAAATTGTCAGCTGTATTTGTTTTTGTTCACTTATCATCCATTATGCAACATATTTTACTTTTTTATTTCTTTTATTAAATGCCCCCCCCCCCGCAATTTCCATGATGGCAGGGATTTTTACTGTCTCCCTAGACACTAGAGCAGTGTCTGCCATATAATAATACCTTCAAAAAAGTTAATTGATGGGGCGCCTGGGTGACTCAGTAGGTTTAGCATCTGCCTTCGACTCAGGTCATTTTCTCAGGGTCCTGGGATCCTGCAGCCGTAAGTAGGGCTCCCTGCTCAACAGCGAGTCTTCTCTCTCTCTCTCACCCCCCTCTCCACTCACCCTCCAGAGAGAGCTTATGCACTCTCTCTAATAAATAAATAAATCTTAAAAAAAAAAGTATATAGGCACAGTGTAAATGCCATAGATACTTTGAAGCGTATAACCAGTAAGGGACATAGGTATCAGATAATCTTACTGCCTTCTGCCCCCCAAAAAGGACTTACAGATGTTATCAGTAAATTTTATTAAAATCTGTAATAGGATGATACAACTTTCTGACTCACTCTGGAATATCTGCCAAGGGTTCCCTGAGGAACTGAAGCTTAAACTGACATCTAAGAATGAACTGGTTGCTATTGGTTCCTCAGTAAGGGAAAGAGGATTGGGAAGGGTATGTCAAAGGGGGAAAAAGTCCAAAAACCTGTGGCAGATCGGAGTGACTTAATATACAGCATTCACTCCATGAATACAAATCATTTCATTTAACTTGAAGCTCCTTTTGGATTCAAATGATTTTCAATAGGATTTACCTTGGGTGGCACATTTATAATATTTATTAATATTTATTAAACCAAATTGAGCACAGTGTGAAACCTTCCTTCAAAAATAAAACATTAAAATGCTGAAAGTGTTAGTAAGCTAATAATTTCTATTAATCAAGAGAGAAATAGTTGCTCCACAAATTGATATTTTTGATAGTCAGCTTCCTTCAATTTTGTAGATCCATGCCTACTTTAATAGACATTTCCTTGAATATATACAATGTAATCATCCCATGTAAGCAAGGAACATTACAAATTTGTTAAGCATTTAAAAATAATAATGCACATGTACATAATATACTCTCATTTGTTATTCTCTAACATATAAGAACGGACTGAATCTCATATTACTAATTAAAACCCAGAAGCCTCCTAGAATCATACATTCAGATTTTATGACTCCAAGCCTGGTGACATCTCTGACATGCTGCCAGAATTTCTTGCCATTAAAAAGAAAATTAAAATTAAGGAAAATCAATAAGGTTATGCTTTATGTGGGGGAAACTTCTTTTAAGTAATAAAAGGGAATATAGAGAAGTAAACTGTTTTTATTATTATATAATGCTCTGAATTTTTATTATATTAATTTTTTAGATTACTCTGTAAGGATACCATTAATAATTAGTTTGTAAGGCATAATTTTTCATACGACTAAATAAATAAAATTTTATTTTATGCCATTTCATTTGACATTTAAAAATCAAACAAAAACATCAGTGAAAACCCTCTGTTAGGGAAGGAGGCTTAATTTATTAAGTCAAGCTTAATAAATAAAATAATAAAATAGTTCCTTTGAGTAAACAATAACAGTTATAGAATATTTAGAGATATTATATGCTATTGAATAAAACAAATTAAAATGCTCAGGAAAATCTTTAAAATACTCTAAATGACGTTGAAACTAGAAATGTAATAATGATAAATAATTTGAATACTTATCTCT